>JACGDI010005618.1:889744-944191 GCA_014898725.1 Jacaranda copaia
TTTTTTTTTTTTTTGTATTTTTCTATGATATTAGTTTGTTTCTATGTATTTTGAGGGCAAAGTACCCCTCAAGCTTAGGGTGCTCCTTACTTCAATTTTTAACATTTTTGGATTGTTTTTTGTTATTTTAGTTGTGACTAGAGTATAGTGATTAAGTCAATGTCCCACATATATAAAAAGAAATTGACCTTCTTGAATGAATGAAGATATTAGTATTTTAATTTTATGTTTTTGAAAATTATAATTGTGTGATGATGGAATTGTACACTTTGAGTAGAAACATTATTAAGATGTAATCTTCTATTTTTGAGGGCTCATTTTGTCACCCTCAGTTTTTGAATTGATTTAGAATATATTTATGCATAAGTAGTGTAAACAATACTTTAAACTCTAAATATTGTGTGATTTCCTATCAAGACAAATTCTTAGAAAACACTTGTGTAGAGGAATAACTTAGGCCATTTTGAACCTATTTGAGCCTTTCAAGCCTCCCAAATGATTTTACATCTCTAGTGTCCCATGTTGAGCTTGCAATAAGTTATTGTATTCATTTGGCAACCAACTCATTAATTAGTCGAAACACACAATTCTACCCATAATAGCTTACAAAGATGAGAACAAATAGTGCATTGCCCATGATTTTGAAACAAATGAAAAAGAAACGAAAAGAAAAATGGTGTAGATAACATCTACACCTCATGCACAAAAAGGAGAAAATTGCATAATAGCATGAGTATTGAAAAAGTAAATTGAGAAGTATTATTTGTGGGATCGTTGAATAATTATGAAGAACAATAACTATTGTGAGCATCAAGTCAGTATTATCCATATTCATCCCTCTTACCTTTATCCAAGCTTACATTACAAGTTTCTAAAGTCCTAACAATCCTTAGTTGATTGTATTCTACATTAGTAGAGATGGATGAAAAACAAACCTATGATGTGCTAAAGTTGAATCCCTGCTAGTACATAAGTTAATTTGGGTTGCTAATAACTACTGGCAGAGAAATCACATACATACATAGGAGATTCATCTAAATATTATGTTTGTTTATATGTGTGCAATGAAATTAGATCACAATTTTGGTTGACTATGAGCTCAATTTTGAAGTAGTTGAGAATAACAAAAAGAAGCAAAGTTTCTTTACATATGTTTTAGTGTTGATTGCTTTTCTTGGAATGCTTTTGAGTCTTTTATTTGAGTTGCCTAAGGCCACACATAAGTTTAGGGATATTTGTGAAAAACTTATTTATATTCATTTTAATATGAAATTGAGGATCTAATAAATGATTTTTGGGTTAAAAATTATAATTCTCTTGTTAATTGATAAAATTTTGAAATTATAAGAACACAAGTTGAAAAATTATAAGAAAGGGATGACTTGGCACAAATTTGTGAAAAAGATGACTTGATTTCTTATGATTTAATTTAGGATGGACAAAATATTGATTTCATTTGTTCTATTAATTTATTTTTACAGAAGATTTTGTTGTTTAGTATAAATAGGTTTTCAAAGACTTAGCGAGGATTCTAATTTGATTTCTTGATTGGAGACTAGAGGTTCCACAACAATTCAGAGTTCAAAAGTGGACAAGGAAGAGATTAGATTTGTCTAGGGATAAAGTTTCTTTTTCTTCATTTGATATTATTTTTAAACCTCTATTTTGTATGGTTTTTCATTTTGTTCATATATTATTTGACAATTCAATTGTGAACTAAATTGTTACTCTAGGATTGTGATACATTCTTTTGAATAAATTGATGGCATAATTTTATTCTATGAAAGTAATAGCATTTTAATTTATTTCCTTTTTTGTGCTCTCGTGTTCCATTTAATTGCTTGATCAATAATTAAATGCATTTGTAAACTCTAGAAATATTGAAAGTTAATTTAAGGTTGACATAACTATAAAAGAGCCTAGCCTATATTAGTAATTTATATTAGATAGTTTAATTAATTAATTTATGGTAAGATATAAATATACGTGCTTGCCCTAGGTAATCAATTGTGACATAACCACATCCATAATTTAGTTAATTTAGGTGGGAACATATTGAAATGCATGTGGGAATATAGTGAACTGCATGAATTAGAATTTGATTGTGAGTAATTCAAAAAAAACACTGGAATTATATCAAATTCAAGATTATTAACTTGTTATTAATTTATAAGGAAGAAATAAAGTAATCAACTAATTCAATTGATGAAATCATAATTCTAGGCTTCCACATCTTAATAGAAACTTAACCAATAACTTTTTGTGCATTTTTATTGGCTTAATTTTCAATCATTGTTTGAATAAACAAGCTTGTGATCAATTAGTACTTGTAGCGAATAGTTCAATTCCTCATAGGATCATCACTTTTCTCATCATTTTATTACTTGTTGTGACTCATGCACTTGTGTGATTGATGGCACTACTCGTTTGGCATCTTGCATTGGCAATTTCAAGAGTAACAACTATAAGGCCATCCAGTCCATTCCATATATGTGGCATAGTTGTGGGCTCCAAGTTGCCATTGTTGAACAAGAATGTCTCTAATGCATTATAGATTTCTTTTTCGCATGGTTTTTGTACCCCTCAAGGTTGCATTGGATTCACTTCTTAAAAGCTTTAGAATCTCTCCCTATTCATCCTCCAATGCTATTGTCAATTACTCCTTGAAGTGCAAGGTGTTTATCTCTGAGATCTATGCCTATTATTCCCATTAAGGCTTCTCAATTGATCATTACGTAGAGATTGATCTATTGTTCAGTCTTTTTTTGCTTGTGTTCATCTTCAAGTATCCTCGCTATATAGGCTTTTTTAATTTCATAGTGCAACTAAAAAATAAAATCTTCTTTGTTGTCTCTTTTTTATTCATGAAATAGTTAAAATTTGTTAGAAGTTGCCATATTAAGCTTGTCAAGAAGTTTTTTTAGGCTTTTTTAAAATGATCACATACTAGATGGCTATTAAGACATCCTTACTTGTTGTATTTAAAAGAGTATAATGATGGAATCAGAAGATTGGAGTTCTATTTCCATCCTTTTGTGGTCTGTCATGTCAATCTCCTGTTTTCTCTTTTCCTATTTTTATCTTGATAAAGGTACCATATTTTATTTTGTCTATATCTTCTTATGTTATATATCAATTCATGAGGTTGAGAAGATCTTTCATGGTGTAGAGTTATGTTGGAATACTGCCTCGCAGGCCAATTAAATTGGCAAGTAGAACTACTTCATGAAACAGTCTTGATTGAGTGATATTCAATAAAATGGCCATATTTATCTTATGTTTTAATGATTTCTTCACATGTATTTAGTTGAATCCCTTAAATCATACAAAAGTAAGGGACTTGGTCATGCATATAATAGTGATCATGAAACAAGTCTCTATGGTCATGATTTTAAATACTTCAAGTCATAAAATCTTATAAGATAAGGCATCTAAGATTTAGATAGACTTGTACTAACAATATATACTACAAGGAGTTGGATATTACCCCCTTCATAGGCAATCTATGTTCGAAAAGAATACATATTAATAGGTGCTTGTTAAAGAATGAATTCACTGAAAACTTGCTTAGAGAAACTACAAGGTAGCTGTAGTGGCACGTTGGTAGTGGTAAATTCTCTAACTTATGATAAGTATAAATAATTGGTCCTTTAACTTAAGGTTCTACAGTAACCTTGTACTTAGGTCCTTGTGCTTTGATTTTGCTCTGACCACGTAGTAAGTCACTCAAAGCCTCAGTTGGGCACAAACCACTTGAGTATGGAGATTGGTGATTTCCAAGATGGGATCCATTTTGCCCGTCTATGAAGAATGTGCTGATCTCTTATGTATTCTAAGATGATCGATTCCAAGAAATCTTTGTAAAAAGTGATATAATAATTTGGAAAAGGAGTATTTCAAAGTTGAAGTCATAATGAGGGATTGAACATCAAGTATAGATACATAGTTTTTGAGGCTACTAAGGAGCTAGCAAATAACTTGCCCTTGGCTCTTTTGGGAGATAGAAAATAGAAGGACTATATTTGTAAGACAATCGTAAGTGGTAATAGTTCATCCTCAATTAATTCATCCAATTAGTTGGGCTCCATAGGCTTTTACTAGACATCAACTATGAGGGTTGGGTACTCCTAAATTAATAGAGATTAATTAATAGAGCGATTAGTTTTAAAGCGTTCAGACTAATTGAAATATTCGATATTCAATAAATCACAGAGTTGTGAACCCATGTCTAATTAATTGGTGAACTTAAAGCATCACACACAAAAGTCTAGAGCACTTTTGTTGGATTGGAGAAATTATTTAAGGACTTAGATAATTAAAGTGGTCAAGTTTGGAAGGAAGAGAGAGAGAGAGAGAGAGAGAGAGAGAGAGAGAGAGAGAGAGAGAGAGAGAGAGAGAGAGAGAGAGCGAGTTGACTAATTGAGAATTGATAACTATGGCTTGATTAATTTAAGTGTTAAATTAATCAAAATATTTTAAATAGTTAAATTAAGTTAATTAAATTAAGAAGTTAATTTAATTTAATTGGTGTCATGTAACAATTTAATTGGTCAAAGTCAACTTAAAGAGTTAAGTTGATTTAATTAACTTGAAGAGTTAAATTAATCTAATTAAATTAAGGAGTTAATTTAATTAGTAGGAGAGTCTAATTTTGGAAGGAAAATTAAATGGAAAATTCCATTTTATAATTAGTGAGTTGGCATTTTAATTTGAGAAATTAAAAATCCAACTTAGCTAGCCAATTAGTATCCAAGTTAGCAAAGTGAGGAGTGTGTGATGGAAGCTTCCAAGAGCTTCCACTCCACACTATTTATACCCCTCATGGCTGGCCACACATGGCTAATTCCAATTGCCTATTTTTTTCCCTCCAATTGTAGTGATCTCATGTGTTGAGAGAAACCACTCACTAGATTCTCTCTAACTATCTTCATTCTCCTCAACTTCCTCACACATTTTCTCCCATCTTCCTCTTCTATTTTCTAGCAAATAAAGTGAGGATTAAGAATTCATTTAGGTGTGTGGATTTTGTTTAGAGGCATAATATGTGGTGTGCTTTGAGTTGGTGATTGACATCCTTCAAGATTGAAGATAATATTTGGAGTTTTTGAGCATCGGCGGTTTTGGAGGCTTTGCCACTATTTTTCCCCCCATTCCTTTTAATCTAGGAGGTTTTTTTCTTAGCAAAAGTTGTTGCAACTACTAACCAAAGGCATGGAGAAAGAGATCCTTAGAGAACAAGACATTGATCTTGCTTGGAATGAGTTCCATAGGAAGATCTAGCAAGTTACATTCAAATCTCTCATTTAAGGTAACTTCTCTATCTTTTAAATCCACTATTAAGGCATGAAATTAGATCCTTGGGTTGAGGATGTGTAAGGTAATTTATTCTTAATTTTTGCAATTATTTTAGATCTTTGAACCTTCTATTTTTTTATGTTATTCTCTAATCAAAGTACTAGGCCAGTTTTTTGTGCCTTAATTTAAAGAAGTACACATCAATCAAGAACTCGATAGGTGGATTATTAATCTTCAAGACTTCCATGTTAAACTTTGTAAAGAAATCCCTTAATGGTTCACTCTCATTTTACTTACCATACACAAGTATGTATGGGACAATATATTTTTCTTCTTGCCTGAAAATTAGTGTAAAGATTTATAACATAGTGATCAAAAGATATAGTTGATCCTAGTTCTAATTTGACAAATTAATCTAAAGCTATGTCCAAAAGGCTGTAACCAATATTTTCACATATATGTGGTTGTTATGATCATGTAAAGCGTAGTATGCTCAATTTGATAGAGGTGCTCATTGGACTTAGAAGTCATACAAAAACCTTAGAATCATAAGTAATGTGCTCAAAAAGGATCTCATATGTGAAAAGAGATTCTCACTCTCGATGAAGATGTTGGCATGAATCACTATCATGGGAAATCTAATCCAAGTGCCATCGAGAGAGGTCTTCCAACTTTTGATTAAGCTATCGGACTTGGTGTGATGCTTCTCTCAACTTATTTTTATTAAGAGGATGATGTCTACTCAACTTAGCTCTTAGTTGCTTGACCCTTTAGCACAATAGAGCTTGTTAGGGTGGAAGGTTTTCTTTTACTAATTCTATAACTCCATTAGGAAATATTTTTAACTCTGGTCCATTCCACAAAAGCTACGAGGCTGATGTGCTACAAAATTAGCCCTACCTTTACAAGTTGACATGACTAATGATGGATGGGGGATTACACTTGAAATTGGGACATAATGTGGGTAATACTTTTCAAGTGCAATGAAAATTTTGTTGGTGTTGACTTGCTTAAGTTGTGAATGATCATAGTGATCATTTGATCCAGTTTGCTACTAAGTGTTGGGATATTGTGGTGGTGCTGCAATGGATGTGGTGGTAGTGGTAGACTTCGCTTTTGTTGTCCTTCAAAGTGTACGCAACTAGTATTCACCATTATTTAGAAAAGCAAATTTAGCATCAGATAGACAACACCAATTGATGATATAGTATTTGGAAAATAAGTGACTAAAGAGGCCTAGGTTTGGGAAGAGGTCAAATCAAGCCTAAGTAATGCTTACTCGATCGAGTAGAGATGACACAAGTTGAACCTACAATCACAAGGAGAGCATATTAGGTTTGCAGAGATAGCACTTAACTAAAATCCTTAAATGCTTAAGTTAGGATAAGTAAATCAAAGGCAAAAAAGAGAGTAGAAAGGTATTCGAGTTAACAGGTTCATACCTGTAGCATATATGATGAAGATTATCTAGAGTTAGAGCAAATTATCTAAAGCCTATGCAGAATGACCATTTTACCCTTTGAAAAGGAGAAAGCACTAATGAGCTCATGTGGGCATGGTGGATCATTTATTTTATTGGCCGTTGTCAAATAGGCTATCCACCACTGCACACCTAATTGGTTAAGAAGCTATTTAGCAACTACTACTAAACTACTTTTCTAATAGAGTAGATAAAGCAAATAAGCCTAACAAGTAGGTGGCAGCCTAGACCCTAACACTATATTTGGTTCCAGAATTTTACTAAAGAAAGGAAAATAATAAGACAAAGGAAAAGAAAATAAAAATAATTTGAAATTCTAAACTTGTTTGGTTGTCAACGAAAATGATAAGGAAATTGGTTTTCCTTGGAAAAAAATATATTTATTTGTTATTATGGAAAAGTCAAAGAAAAATGAACATAACAAGTATATAATAGTGATAAAACTTATGTTAATATTTATAATAAAACAAGTACAGATTTATGCTTTTCTATACGCATTTTTATATCTAACCTAATTACCTTTTTTGCTCTTTTTAATGTAAGATACAAAAATATTATTTAAATAATGTGTACTTGCATATTATACTATGTATTGAATAAATAATTTTTCTTTTGTAGCTATTTATTTACTAAATGCAATTAAAGTAGAAAAAATAAATATTGTTATAATCATATATTAGAAACCACTTGCCAAGAAATTTTTTTTAATAATCATATACCAATGTTTTATAGTATGCAAGACCAAAGAAAAATTGAAAAGCCTTTTGCCTACTATCCAAAAAATGCTTGGCGAGGGCCATGAAAAGCAACAACAAAGATAACCAAATAATAACCTATGGCTGGTAATACTACTGCCAAATACTTTGATGGCTATTGCAAATCACACTACCATTAGGACACAAAAATTAGTGTCGATAGAGCAACAATAGAGTTAGAGCTTTGAAATCAAGCTACATTCTGCATGGAAAGAAATATAGTCCTAGATTATATTAGCATGATAATGAAAGCAAGTAAGGTATTACGATCTAATTATCAAAACTTCAAAAGTATGAAATTAACTAGTTCTTACAAGTAAAGCAAGGATCTAACCATGCAAAGGATTTAGATTTGGTAAGAACATTACCTTAAAAAGAAAATTCCAAGGAGAGATCAGTGAACTATTCACTATTACAAAATCTATCTACAACTGGTATAACTAGAAGGGTGCAAAATTGTCCAAACAAAACTACTTCAAAAATTCTAAGAAAATTATTGGAGATTAGCAACAACGTGAATAATTCTCTATAAAAATTTTGAATTAGAAATCCTTCTATAACTCCCCATCAAAATTTGCCAAACTGGACTCTGTTGGAATTGTGCCTTGCAAGCCAATGAGATTAGCCTTGTACAAGTTGTTACCTTGTAAAACAATCTTGATTGAATGATATTCTCTATATGGCCACCTTCATCTTATGCTTTATTATACTTCACTTGCATTTGGATGAAACCCTTAGATCACCTTAGACTGCAGGAGTTGGTTTAGTGACCATGGAATTAATCTGACACAATCGTGATCTTAAAACTTCCAAGTTAAAGGATCTTATGAGATGAGGGATCTAGGATCCAAATAGACTTACACTAACAATGCATAAATTTAAGAGTTCGAGATTGATCTGTTCCGTGAGCAACTGTATGAGATACATGTGTATGTTAATAAGTGCTTGTTAGAGAACAAGGCACTAAAGACCCACCAGAGAATCTACTAGATAGCTAAAGCGGCAAGTCAATAGTGGCTAATTCTCCTACTTACGCTAGTACATATTATTAATCCTCTAACATAAGGATCCATGGTAACCTTGTGCCCAGTCCTCATAGTTTGACTCATCCTTGACCACTTAGCAAGTCTTTTAGGTTGAAATTGGGCATGAGCTACTTGACATAGAGGTTTGTAAAATCCAAGAATGAATTTGACTCCTCTCTGTTGTGAAGGATGAGTACATCTCCTATGCGTTTTATAATAATTGATTCTAAGAAATCCTTGTGCAAACTATGTGACAATTTGGAAAAGGGGTTTTTCAATGGTGAGGTCACACAAATAATTCGAAAGATAGGAGACGGAAGGGTTGTATGTGCATAGCACACGTAGAGCGATAATGGTTCTCTAGAATATTCATTTTGGCTAATTAGTTACGCTCCATGGGCTTGAGGTTAGACATCGACCATAGAGATTGGGTATTTTTCAATTAATGAGATTAATTGAATTAAGTCGACTAGTTTAAAAGACGTTTTTAACTAAAATGAATATAAGATATTCAAAAGTCATGAACCTATTAGGTCACACACAAAGTTCAATTAGCTTCCTAATTGATGGAGAGAATTTTCTAAAGAGCTAGAAAAGAGATCTCTTCATCTTAGTGGACTGAATTTTGGTGCCAAATTTGAAGGTCAATTTTGGCTTGATTAGTTTAACTATTAAATTGATCAGCTAATTTAAGGAATTAAATTAGACCAATAATTAAGAGTTAATTATTTGATATCAACATGACCATCAATTGGTCAAGTTAACTTACAAAGTTAAATTAACAATTAAGCTTAAAGAGTTAAGCTAGTTTGACTTAAAGAGTTAAGTCCAAGCATAATTAAGTAAATCAAAGGGTTTAATTTGATTAATTAGGAGGAATGTATTTTTTGAGAGAAAACTCAAATGAGATTTCAGATGGTATCTTAATTAATTTGAAATGAGATTCCAAATGTAATTAAGATGCAAATGAAATTTGGATTCCCTTGCCACCTTAGCAACTTGGCAGTCTCCCCCTCCTTTCTCATGGAATGTGTGATGCCACCTTGGCATCACACAAATCCACATCTATATATATATAGTGTGGAAGTTGGCTAGAGAGAGAAAGTGGTGTACAAAAGGTGTGAAGAATTAGATTCTTCATTTTGCCCTCCAAAATCAACCATTTGTGCAAGCTAGCATTTCATGTGTTGAAGGCTTAGCTTTTCTTCCTCCTCCTATCAAAATTTCAACCTCTTTCTTCCATAATTCTCTAGTTCTATTCCAACTTATGAATTAGAGAATTTAAGAAGTTTTATTGGTGTGTGGACTATCTCAATAGAGACAAGACATGTGGCTTGCTCTGTTTCTGGAGAGCTCTCTGCGCAAGGTCCAACGTTGCGAATTTCTCCAAGATTATACAAACGGCCAATTGATCTGAATTTTTTACTAAGATTCCCTAAGGTGTTTAATTTCTTCAGTAATTTTTTCATAATATTTGGAAGCAATTTGGTAGGGCGATCATCATAATACTCTCATTGTGCCGTCAGCAGACAAAATCTAGAATTGATGAAGAGTTCACTTGTTTCATTCAGGATTCTCAATACTCTCTATCCATATCTGAATCTAAGGCATGATTAGATCCTTGTAATGCTAGTAGGCACTAGTTATTTCATGTTCTAAGTATTGATTATATATCCTAGTGCCTATCTTACTTTCAAGTAGTATTGGAGCATTAATCATGCTTAAATTTGGATTTTGCTTGGTTGATTGATTCAGGTGATGAATTGATCTATATCACCATATTCTTGATTCAATTGATGGATTTAGGAATTTGGGTGATTTGTATGTGGCTCCTTGATTGATGAATTAAAAGCATACTATTATGTGATTTAAGTGTTAATTCATGTAATTAATATGTTTTAATTCATAGTGATTAATGTTGAAATGTATTTTGGCATTATATGTTGATATAGCATGTTAGCTTATGACTGAAAGAGTTTTGGTCTATTTTGGATCCAATTTGATTGGAATTATGTTGGAGATTACTTAAAGAATTTGATTCTCACTTTTTCCAATTTTTGAAAGCATGTTTGAGGACTTTTATTTCTAGTTTTAAAAGGTGTTTTGAATCTAGAAATTAATCTAAAATGTGTGTTATGATGTTGAGAACATGTGCTAAAATTTTTGGTGCATAAAAATTGAGTGGAAACTAGACTTGGCACGCCTTGAACACCGAAAGCTAGGGCTGTCGGTTCCCCCTAGGTGCTGGCCAGGCAGCAAGTGCACACTGTGCACATGGGCTACCCAGCCGTGCACTAAGGGCTGCTAGGCAGTCCGGTCTTGGGTGTTTAGTGAGCTTTGAGTTATTTTCTCAACTCCTTTAATGCTCAACAAGTTTTTGCACTATGCACATTAGTTGCACAAGTGTTGTGCTATGCCTCAAAATTATGTTTGACATATTTGAATGCTTTTGAAAATTGGTTAAACTTGATCTCCTATTAATGGCATAAGTGTTATGCTTGGTTCAATTATTTGTTTATGAGATGAGCATATCATTGATGGAATTAATTGTTAATTCTAGATTTAATTGTTGTTCATTTAATTGTTGAATGAATGATGAATGCATGGGGATGATCATGATCCTTTTAAATTGATTTTATTTTTTTCAAAGTTGTTGAAATAGGTTGTATTAAATGGGGCTTGCATGCCTCTTGTTCTATCTTGTAAAAAATTTTGAGAGTAGAACTTCTAAGGGTGATGATTTCTATTTCAAGTAAATGTTGCAAGGAGAAGGAGTCCAATGGAGGCATGGAGGCTAATTGAAGACCTATGAATGTATGAGATACACTTATGAAATAGTTTAGTTTAATTCAATCCACTTAAAATCAACTGAAGTGATGTACCTATAGCTCTAAGTACATCGCTTGGTAAGGCTTATGGCCATCCCACCCTGAGGGCATGCTAGGTTATTTACTTATTTACACTTTTCGTATCTAATTAATGTATGAGATGCATGATTAGGATATAGAGAACCTAAATAAAAAAATAAAATGATGAGACCTTTGAAAGCTAAAACCTCCACTTAGAACGTCTAAGTATTTTCAATATTAAGTTAAAATGGATACAAGTTTAAAGAGTTTTAATTAATCTAAGCCTTTCACTAATAGTGTATGCCATGATAATGCTACCAATTTTGTGTGCTGGCACTCGGTCAAAGGGGTCACACTTAGAAGGAAAGCTATGAGCATACACTTAGCATGAGAAGTACCTTTGACTTAGGAACCCTAACACATTAGCACCTGATCACGGGGGATGTCGTGAGGCCGTCTTGAGATAAAGTTTGATTGGTAGGTTTGACTTAACACTTAGTAGTATAGATGGCGCACGGTCCTGTGGGTTTATATGAAAAGTGAGGTAAAATATATCAAAAGTTACATGAGAAGCAATTAGAAAATGTTGCTTACTCTTCAATTTCTAGTGGATGGCACTCAGTCAAGAGGGTCCATTAGCAAGTCATTGAGGTCTTGATTCTTACTAGGAAATGTGATTTCTCAAATTCTTCTCGAGGGTGAAGAATTTGATAAAATAGTGGAAGAAAAACATGCTTAAAAGACCATGAACATGTTTTTAATATCAAACTCAATCACATGCTAATTCTCTTTCTTTACCTCATGTAGATTTTTGAAATCTTCAACAAACAAATGGCTAAAAATCTACTCGCAAGCATTTTTGAAACCAATAAACTCACTAGGCCTAACTTTCAAGATTGATTGAGAAACCTTAAGATAATTTTTGACTCCAATAAAAGGACATATGTCCTTGATCAAAGTCCACCGAACACTTTGGGTGATGATACAACTGATGAAGTTCATGAAGTGTTCACAAAATTTGTGGATAATGATCTACAAGTTAGATACCTCATGTTGGCATCCATGACTAATGAGCTCCAAAAGACTCATGAGCACCTGAAACATGCTTTTGAGATCTACACACATCTACAAAAGTTGTGTAGTGTTCTAATAAGATACGAAAAGTTTTCTTTATCCAAGGAGCTCTTTAGTACAAGGATGAGTGAAGAGACAAGTATCTATGATCACAGGCTTAAGATTATTGGACTCATCGAAAAGCTTGAACAACTTGACGTGATCATGAATAATGACCTTTACGTGGATTTGATCCTCCAATTGTTGCCACCCTCGTTTGACCAATTTATTATAAACTTTAACATGTCCAAGCAAACAATTACAATCAACAAATTGGTGAACATGTTAGTGACTGTGAAGGAAACAATGAGAAAAGAAAAACTTCTTATGATGGCATCCTCTTCTAAGTCGAAAAGCCCTAAGGGCCCTAGAAAAAGAGGTAAGATGAAGAAAAGTTCTTCCTCAAAAAGGAAGCAACCCAAGAAAAGTTTCAGGAGAGTTAAGAAGAAGGCTTAAACTGATGTAAATTGTTTCCATTATGGTGAAAAAGGTCATTGGAAAAGAAACTGCAAAGCTTACCTAGCTACTCTTGAGAAAGGTATGTTTTTCTTTGAGGTACATTTGACGACTAATTCTTCCTCATGGATATTTGATACCGTATATAGTTCTCATCTCTGTAACTCCTTATAGAGGATAGAAAGAAGAATGAATCTATGTGAAGAGGATATGATCCTTTGCCTTGGAAATGAAGCAAAAATTGCAGCCGAAGTCCAAGGTATAGTAACACTAAACTTAGGAAACTCTTGTATTGTTCTTGATCCCATTTATTATGTACCCAATCTTGTTAAGAATGTTATTTCAATTCCCATTTTGGATAATAAAGGATTTGATTTTTCAATATCAAATGGAAAGTTGAAAGCATTAAGGAATGGATCCTTAATTGACAAGGAACATTAGTTAATAGATTACACATGCTTGATTTTTTAACTCCTCTAATGCATGCTCAAACGAATAAAAGAAAGCTTGATATCCAAGACGATATCATTCTATGGCATACAAGACTTGGCCAATTCTCTATAAATAAGATGAGTAAGTTAAAAGCTCTCAAAGCACTAAGAGTTAGTGGCATTGAGGACCTTCCCACTTGTGAATCTTGTTTAAAGGGAAAGATGACCAAGGCTTCATTTGTAGGACAAATGGAGTGATCCACAAGTCTTTGGAATTTGATTCATATGGACATTTGTGGACCACTAAGAGTTAGTGAGAGAGATGGTTATTCTTACTTCATTACTTTCACCGATGACCATAGTCAGTACAGACATATGTATTTTATAAAGTATAAGTCTGAGGCCTTTGAAAAGTTTAAAGAGTATAAGAATGAAGTAGAAAAATAGAAAAAACTTAGTATTGAAGCCCTTTGATCAGAATGAGTGAAAAAATACTTAAACGCCAAGTTCTTGGATTATCTTAAAGAGAATGGGATTTTCTCATAATGGACTCCACCGGCACACCCCAACTTAATTGAGTAGCCAAGAGGAGAAACTATGCCTTCTTACATATGGTGCGTTCTATGATAACTTTTTCTAATGTACCCATATCCTTTTGGGGATATGTCTAAGAAATGACCGCGAGGTTGCTAAATGTAGTATCTTCAAAGTCAGTATCAAAAACACCATATGAGATATGGCATGGCAAAACACCCTCTTACCACTATCTAAAGGTTTAGGGATCTCCCACTTATGTGAGACATACAATGAGGGATAAATTAGATAGTAGATTCACTTTATGCAAGTTTGTGGGATACCCAAGAGAGTCTATGGGCTATTACGTTTATGATCCCTCAGAACAAAAGGTGTTTATCTCGAGGAACGCCCATTTTTTATTAAAGGAATTTCTATTAGATAGAAAAGGCACTGTGATTAAGCTTGATGAAGTTCAAGACAATCAAGAAATCCCACAAGCGATAGAAATAATATAATTGTAAAAACCTAGTACATAACCTCTAAGAAGGTCGGACTAGCTCAAGAAGCAACCCAAAATGTTTGAATTCCTTCATGAGATGTGTCAATTAGATGAGGATCCAAAAACCTATGAGAAAGCTATGTCATACATAAATTTGAGATGTTGGCTTGATGCCATGAGATCCAAAATAGACTCCATTTGCTCAAATAAAGTATGGACTTTGGTGGATCCATCAAAAATAATAGTTCATGTTGGTTGCAAATGGATTCATAAGCACAAGTTTGGGATAGACGGAGAAGTAGTAACTTTTAGGATATGATTATTGGCAAACGGTTACACTTAAAGATTCGGTACCAATTTTGAAGAAACCTTTTCACCAATCACTATGCCTAAGTCCATTCAGATCTTACTAGCCATAGATTCATATTATGACTATGAGATATGGCAAATGGATATGAAAACTACTTTCCTCAATGGTGACATTAAAAAAGAAATTTACATAGAGCAACCACAAGTTTTTACATCCATAGGGAGTGAGCAAAAGGTTTGCAAGCTCCAAAGGTCTATCTATGGACTCAAACAAGCATCCTGAAGTTGGAACATATATTTTAACAAAACAGTCAAATTATTTAGCTTTGTCAAAAATGTATATGAGCCATGTGTGTACAAGAAGGCTAATGGGAGTTCAGTATAGTTTATTGAGTTTTATATCGATGACATCCTTTCTCATTAGGAATAAGGTAGAAATGTTAGAGTGCACTAATGCATGGTTATCTACATAATTCTCTACGATGGATTTAGGATAAGCATCCTATGTACTAGGAATATGTATCTATAGAGATAGATCAAGAAAGATGCTAAGGCTTTTCCAAACCAGGTACATTGACAAGATACTAAAGAAATTTAGTATGAAAGAATCCAAGAGAGGGTTTCTTCTATTGGGACATAAAATTCTTCTCTCTAAGTCTATGGCCCCCAAGACTGAGAAAGAGAAATGAAAAATGTCCCATATACCCTATGCCTCGATAATATGGAGCATAATGTATGCAGTTTAATGTACAAGACCGAATTTAGCACACTCATTAAGTATTACGAGTAGATTCCAATCCAACCCCGTTGAGAGTTACTAGATGGCCATAAAAATAATCCTTTAGTACTTGAGAAGGACTAAGGACTTATTTTTGGTATATGGCAATAGAGAGTTGAAACCTGAAGGGTTTTTAGATTTTAGTTTCCAATCTGATGTAGATGACCTCAAATCCACTTTTGAATTTATATTTTACCTCAATGGTGTAGCGATATGTTGTAAAGGTTCCAAACAAGACCCCACGGCCGACTCAACTACAAAGGCAGAATATATTACGACTTCAGAAGCTGCAAAGAAAAGTGTTTGGATGAAAAACTTTATTTAAGGGTTAAATGTAGTGCCTAGCATTGCTGAGTCAGTTATGTCTTCTGTGACAACAATAAGGCAATAACACAAGATAAAGAGCCAAGATCTCATCAGTGATCCAAACATATATTGAGGCAATATCATTTGATCCGAAAGATCCTTGATAGAGGTGACATTTGAGTGGAGAAAGTTACCTCAGAAGAGAATATAGTAGATCCACTGACTAAACCCCTATTGCAGATGGTCTTTGAAGAACATCTTGAGAAGATAAATCTTAACGCCATAGGGCATTGGCTTTTAGGAAAGTGGGAGAATGTTGAAATAGTGCCCTACAAGCCAATGAGATTGGCCTTGTATAAACAATTGCCTTGTAAAATAATCTTGATTGAATGATATTCTCTATATGGCCACCTTCATCTTATGCTTTATTATACTTCACTTGTATTTAGCTAAAGCCTTTAGATCACCTTAGACTGCGAGAGTTGTTTTGGTGACCATGGAATAAGTCTTATGCGATCGTCATCTTAAAATTTCCAAGTTATAGGATCATATGAGACAGGGCATCTAAGATAAATCTAAGAGATTGCTCCATTCCATGAGCAATTGAATGAGGTACATGTTAGAGAACAAGGCACTGAAGACCCACTGAAGAATCCACTAGCTAGCTAAAATGGCAAGTCAGTAGTGGTTAATTCTTCTACTTACGCTAGTGTATATTATTAGTCCTTTGACTTGAGGATCCATGGTACCCTTGTGTCCGATCCTCATGCTTTGACTCATCCTTAACCACTTAGTGGGTCTTTTAGGTTGAAATTGGGTATCAGCTACTTTGTATAGAGGTTTGTAAGATTCAAGATAGAATCTGACTCCTCACTATTATGAAAGGCGAGTACATCTCCTATGTGTTCTATAATGATCAATTCCAAGAAATCCATACGCCAGGTGGTGTGACAATTTGAAAATTGAGTTTTCTAAAGGTGAGATCACATAAATAGATTCAAACATTGAGAATAGAGACATAGTATCAAGGCTAATGGGGAGTTGATAAATATCTTACCCTAGGCCTCTTTCGGAAGATAAGAGACAGAAGGACCGTATTTGTGTGGCATGCCCAGAGCGATAATAGTTCTCCAGAATATTTATTTCAGCCAATTAGTTGGGCTCTATGGGCTTGAGGTTGGATATCGACCATAGAGATTGGGCACTCTTCAATTAATGAGATTAATTAAATTAAGTTGACTAGTTTAAAAGGAGTTTTAAACTAGAATGAATATAAGATATTCAAAAGTCACAAAGCGTTGTGAGCGCATATCCAATAAATAGTAGAACCTATTGGGTCACACATAAAGTTCAATTAGATTCCTAATTGATGGAGAGAAGTTGTTAAGGAGTTAGAAAAGAGATCTCTCTATCCTAGTTGACCAAATTTTGGTGCCAAATTTGAAAGTCAATTTTGGCTTGATTGATTAAAGCGTTAAATTGATCAACTAATTTAAGGACATAAATTAGACCAATAATTAAGGAGTTAATTGTTTGGTGCCAACATGACCATCAATTGGTCAAGTTAACTTAAAGAGTTAACAATTAAGCTTAAAGAGTTAAGCTAGATTGACTTAAAGAGTTCAGTCAAAGCATAATTAATTAAATTAATAAGTTTAATTTGATTAATTAAGAGGAATTCATTTTTGGAGGGAAGACTCAAATGAGATTTGACTCAAATGAGATTTGAGATGGCATCTTAATTAATTTGAAATAAGATTCCAAATGTAATTAAGATGCAAATGAAATTCAAATGAATTTCCTTGCCACCTTGGCATCACAAAAATCCACATCTATATATAGATATAGTATGGGAGTTGGCCCAAGAGAGAAAGTGGTGTGCAAAAAGTGTGAAGAATTTCTTCATTTTTCCCTCCAAAATCAACCCCTTGTGCAAGTTAGCATTTCATATGTTGAAGGCTTAGCTTTTCTTCCTTCTCCTAACAAACTTTTAGCCTCCTTCATCCCCAATTCTCCGGTTCTATTCTAGCTTATGAATTAGAGAATTTTGTAATTTTTATTGGTGTGTGGATTATCTCAATAGAGGCAAGACATGTGGGCTTGCTCTGTTTTTGGAGAGCTCTCTGCTCGAGGTCCAAATTTGTGAATTTCTCTAGGACGATACAGATGCACAATTAATCTAAATGTTTGACTAGAGATTCCCCAAGGTGTTTACTATCTTCAGTAATTTTTTTTGAATTTTTAGAGGTGATTTAGTAAGGCGATCGTCATAATACTTTTGTTGTGCTACGAACAGACAAAATCTAGAATCGGTGAAGAGTTCACATGTTTCATTTCGGATTCACTTATCAAGGTAATCCTCATCTAAATCTAAATTAAAGACATGATCAGATCCCTATAATATTTGTAAGCACTAGTTATTTCATGCTCTAAAGTTTTGATTATAAATCCTAGTACTTATCTTGCTTTCAGACTCTATGAAGGTGGATCTCCAAAATCTAGCAAGTCAAGTGTCTTGCCTCTATTTTTATGATCCACACACCAATTAGATCTTTTAAGATTTTTTATCTATAAGTTGGAGTAAGACTATAGATTCAACAATGGTGGAGATTGATTTTAGGTTGGAAGGAAGAAAAATAGAGCAAAGCTTTCAACACATGAATGCAATGCTTACAAAATAGATTTTAGAGAAATTTGCAAAGATTCTAATCTTCACATCTTTGCTGTTATGATTGATCCTCTCTCTCTCTATATATATATATATATATATCTATATATAGATGCTAAAAATGTGTAATGCCAAGGTGGCATCACACAATGCATGACGGGGGTGGTTAAGTGGGTTGCCATGTGGCAAATGTAAATTTAAATCTCATTTGAATTTTATTTGCATCTTAATTACATTTGAAATCTAATTCCAAATTAATTAAAACGTTAATTCAATTGAACTCTTCATCTGAATTTTTCCTCCAAAAATTATATTCTTCACATTAATTAAATTAAATACTTCAATTTAATTAATTAGCATTTGCCTTAACTCTTTAAATCAAACTAGCTTAACTCTTTAAGCTTATTTGGTTAACTTAACTCTTTACGTTAACTTAACCAATTGATGGTCATGTTGATACCAAATAATTAACTCCTTAATTATTGATCTAATTTAACTCCTTAAATTAATTGATTAATTTAACACTAAAATTAATCCAGCCAAAAATGACCTTCAAAATTGGCACCATAAAATTGGTCTATTAGGAGTTAGTTTTCTAATACTTAGAAAATTTTTTCCATTAATTAGGAAGCTAACCCAATAAGTTCTACCATTCATTGGACATGGACTCACAACTCCTTGTGACTTTTGAATATCTTATATTCACTCTAGTTTACAACTCCTTCTAAACAAGTTGACTTAATTCAGTTAATTTCATTAATTGAAGAGTACCCAATCTCCATGGTTGATGTCCAATCTCAAGCTCATGGAGCCCAACTAATTGACCAAAATAAATATTCTGGAGAACTTTAATCACTCTACACGTACCATGCAAATATGGTCCTTCTATCTCCTATCTCCCGAAGAGGCCTAGGGCAAGATATTTGTCAGCTCCCTAAAAGCCTCGAAACCATGTCACTATTCTCAATGTTCAATCCCATTGTGAGAACTCACCTTTGGAAAACTCCATTACCAAATTATGACACCACCTTATGCAAAATATTTCTAGTAATCGATTATTATAGAATACATAGAAGATACACTCATCTTTCACAACAGTGAGGAGTCAAATTCCATCTTAGAACTCACAAACCTCCATGCTAAGTAGCTCATACTCAATCGCATTCCAAATGACCCGCTAGGTGGTCAAGAAAAAGTCACACCATGAGAACTAGACACAAGGTTAACATAGATTCTCAAGTAATAGGACAAATAATATGCACTAGCATAAGTAGGAGAACTAGCCACTACCAACTTGCCAATACAACTATCTAGTGGATTCTTTAATGGGTCTTTAGTGCCTTATTCTCTAATAAGCACCCATTAATATGCACCCATATCTCATAGAGTTGATCATAGAATAGAGCAATCTCCTACTCTTAGACTTGTGCATCATTAGTGCAAGTCTATTCAGATCTTAAATGTCCCATCTCATAAGATTCTATGACTTGAAAGATTTAAGATCACAACCATGTCAGATTGATTCTATGTCACCACCCAGTGAACTAACCAAGTCCTATTGTCATGTGTGATCTAAAGGTTTTATTCAAATACGAGTGAAGTGAAATAAGACATAAGATAAAGATGACCATATAAAGCATATCATTCAATCAAGATTGTTTTACAAGAAAATAGTTTTAACAAGGCCAATCTCATTGGCTTGCAAGGCACTATTCCAGCAATCTCCCACTTGCCCTAAAGCCAATGCCCTGCAGCCTTGAGACCCATCTTCATAAGATGTCCTCCAAAGACCTTTAGCTTTTAGGGATTTAGATAGTAGTTCTGCTATATTCTCTTCTGAGGTAATTTTTATCCACTCAGTTGTGACCTTTATCAATTAATATTATATATCAAATGATAATGCACTTATTATGCATAGATCAATGATGAGATCTTTGCTCAAGTCCTAAATTATCTTGCAAAGATAGTCATGGCTCATGCACGCTAGGCACTACTTCCAATGTTTAGATGATGTTTTCATCCAAACACCTTTCTTTGTGGTTTCCAAAACCACAAAGTATTTCACCTTAGTGGTTATCTAGGCCATGGTGTCTTGTTGAAACGTTTTCAACTCATTGTGTTATCATTAAGGCAAAATATGTATCTAAAAGTAGATATTAAGTCATCAACATTGGATTGGAAACTAAAATCCAAAAACTCCGCAAGTTTCAGTTCTCCATTTTTGTGTACTAAAAATAAGTCCTTAGTGCTTCTCAAGTACTTAAAGATTGTTTTAATGGCCTTTCAGTGATATTCACTATAATTGAATTGGAACCTACTCGTAATACTTAGTGAGTGTGCTACATTTGGTCTTGTACATTAAACGGCATACAATGTGCTCCATGAAGTGGATGCATGAAGTGTATGGGACATTCTATGTCTCTCATCGTCAATTTAAGGGGCCATAGACATGGAGAGACGTAGATCATGTCCCAAAGGGGGGAATCCCCTCTTGGATTCTTCCATACTAAACTTCTTTAGTATCTTGTTCAATGTATGGAATTTGGAAAAGCCCTAGCATGCTCCTTAATCTACATTTATAAATACGTATTCCCAATACACAAGATGCCTTTCCCAAGTCCTTCATGAAAAATTGTGTAGATAACCATACTTTAGTACACTCTAACATTTCCTTCCTATTCACAATGAGAAAAATGTCATCGACATAAAGCACAATAAACTATTCATTATTCCTATTAGCCTTTTTGTATATATAAGGTTTATACACCTTTTTAACAAAGCCAAACAATTTGACTAACTTATCAAAAACATATGTTCCAAGTTCGAAATGCTAATTAGAGTTTATAAATAGATCTATGGAGTTTGCAAATTCTTTACTCACTTCATTTAAATGTAAAACCTTGTGGTTACTCCATATATTTCTTCTTCAATATCTCCATTGAGAAAAGTAGCTTTTACATTCATTTGCTCTATCTCATAATCATAATATGCAACTATGGCAAGTAAAATCTGAATGGACTTAGGCATTGCAACTAGTGTAAAGGTTTTGTTGAAATCAATATCGGGTCTTTAAGTATAACCTTTTGCCACTACTCGCGCCTTAAAAGTCACTACTTTTCTATCTACCCCAAGCTTTTGCTTATAGATCCATTTGCAACTAATAGAAACTATTCCCTGTGGTGGATCTACCAAAGACCACACTTTGTTTGAGTACATGGAGTTTATTTTGAATCTCATGACTTCAAGCTAATGTCCCGAATCCATGTTTGACATAGCTTTCTCATAGGTCATCAAATCATCATCCAATTATCTCATCTCATGAAGAAATCTGAACCTTTCAAGTTGCTTCTTAATCTGGTCCAACCATCTTGGAGGTTATGTGTGAGGCTCTTTGATATTTATTTGTTTCTACTGCTTTTGAAACTTATTGATTGCCTTAAACTTCACCAAGTTCAATTTGATGCCTTTTCTATCTTATAGAAATTTCTTTTTCAAAAAAAGTGAGCATTCCATGAAATAAACACCTTTTGTTCCGAGGGTTCATAGAAGTAATAACCCATAGGCTCTCTTAGGTATCCCACAAACTTACACAAAGTAGATTAATTATCCAACTTAACTCCCATTGTTCGTCATACGAAGGCAGGAGATCCCTAAACCTTTATATAATGGTAAGAGAGTGATTTGCCACTCTATATCTCATATGGTGTCTTTGACATCAACTTTGAAGGTACTACGCTTAGTAACTTCACTATCATCTATAACGCATATCTCTTAAAAGGATATAAGCACATTAAATAAGCTTATCATGGAATGTACCATGTCCAACAAGGTACAATTGCTCCTCTCAACTACTCTATTGTGTTAAGGTGTGTCGGGTAGACTCCATTAAGAGAATTCTATTCTTCTTTAGATAATCTAAGAATTCAATACTTAAGTATTCTCCTCTTCGATTCAATCAAAGAACTTTAATACTAAGTGCCAATTATTTTTCCACTTTATTCCTATATACTTTTCAAAGGCTTTAGACTTGTACTTCATAAGATACATGTGTTATAACTGACTATAAACATTGATAAAGGTAATGAACTAAAAATAGCCACCTCTCTCACTAACTCTTAGTAGACCAAAAACATCTGTATGGATTAAATTCAAATGTTTTGTGGAGTGCTCTGTTTGTCTTACAAAGGGAACCTTGGTTATTGTTCTCTTCAAACAAGATTCGAAAGTATGAAGGCCCTCAATGCCACTAATACTTAGTACTTTAAGAACTTCTAACTTGTTCATCCTATTTTGGAGATATGGCCAAGTCTTGTATGCCATAAATTAGCATCTTCTTGGATATCTAATTTTCTTACTTAGTTGAAAGTGCATTAGCGATTGTTGAGAATCTAATATGTACAATCCTTTTTTAAGTGTACCATGAGCAATTAAAGAACCCATTCTTTGATGCCTTCAATCTCCCATTTGATATAGAAGGATCACATCCTTCGCTATCCAAAATGGAAATTTAAATAATGTTCTGAACAATATATGGTACTTTATGACAAAGGTCCAATACAAATATGAAATTCTCTAAGTCTAACTTATTGTATGCCTTTAGCTTTGGTCACAACTGTTGCTCCTTAGCCAAGGCAGTGGATCATATCCCCATCACTTAGTTCAATTCTTCTTTCTATTCTTCATAACAATATTCAAAGAAACGAACCACATATTATATCATATATTCATGAGTAAGAATTTATCCTAAAATGCACTTCAATAAAGTACATATATTTCTTAACGGTTGCAAGGTGATGCTTGCAAATGGCTTCCAATGGCCTATTGAGCTAAAGTATAAACAAATAATTTCGACTATTTTCTCTATAATCTTCTTTACTCCTCCGAATGCCTTTAATAGTTGTTTATCCTTAGAGGAAACAAGTGTCAAAAGTTTGCCCTTATCATGATATTCTCCATCTAGATCAACATTTTGATAAACAAAACTCGATGAGGATGTGAGGATCAAATCCTCATAGAGATCATTGTCCATCACTACATCTAAGTAGAAAAAGCTTTTCCAAGCCCAATCATCTTTAAACCATAGTTTATGACACATGACTTCACATCCATCCTAACTTGAAAAGTTTCCTTTGACAACATGAACTTCTCAAACCTCATTTGCTTTACAACTCTTTGTAAACTTTAACCAAGGTACCATTCATGCACACTTGAGACTTTTAAAGTTTGTAGATGCCATCATGAGATTGAAAGATAAGATGATCCTAAGCTTAATTCATGAACTTTTCATGTGTCTCTGAATCTACATTAATCCCAAAGGGATTAGGATTAGGAGTACCATGATATAGGACCCATATCAGCTTCTAGGAATTTAGAATGATTTTTTAGGTTAAGTTAGTCATGGAAGTTTGGCCCGGTTTGTTTATTGGTTTCCAAAATAATGTTGAGTGGAATTTTGGCCATTCTTGAGATTTCACAAATCCTCAAAGGCGAAAAAGAGAATATGTATGTGATTGAATTTGAAATTAAAATATGTTCATGGTCTTTCAAGCATGTTTTTCTCCCACTATTTTATCAAATCCTTCATCCCTAAGAAGAATTCAGGAAATTATATTTTCTAGTGAGAATCAAGATCCCAAGAACTTGCAAGTAGACCCACAACTCGTGAGACATCCACAAACAATCCAAAGATAAGAAACTTTTACTAATTACATCTCACGCAATTCTTGATATATTTTGCCTCACTTTTCATGTAGACCCCCGACTTGCGTGATATCTACACTACTAGGTATTAAGTAAAACCTACCAATCAAACTTCAATTCAAGATAGTCCCACAACTCGTGTGTCATTGCATGTGGGGTCTCAAATCAAAAGTGCATTTCATGCTAAGTATATGGTCACAGCTTTCCGCTATAAGTGTGACCTACGACTCGTGAGGTATCACACAAATAATGGCAGCATCATCATGTCATGTACTATTCATAGTAAGGCATGGATTAATTAAAACTCTTTTAATTTATATTCATTTTAATTTAAGTTTTGCAAAGCACTTAGACATTCTAAGTGGAGTATTTTTGCTTGCAAAGATCTCATCTTTTGTATCTTCTTATTTGGATTTTCTATATTCTAATCATGTATCTCATACATCAATAGGATATGAAAAGCATAAATAAGTAAATGCACCTAGAATGCTCCCAGGGTGAGATGACCATAAGCCTAACCAAGTAATGCACTTAGAGCCATAGGTGCGTCACTCGATTGATTTTAAGTGAGTTGATTAAACTAAACTATTACATAAATGTATCCCATACATTCATGGGTCTTCAAGCCTCCTTGGATCCATTTTTCTCCTTGCAACTTTTACAAGAGAAAGAAAACCTCTTTCCTAGTGATTCTACTCTCATAACTTTTACAAGATAAAACAAGAAGCTTGCAAGCCCCATTTAATACAACCCATTTCAACAACTTAAAATAAATAAAATCAATATTAAAAGCTCATGATCACCCCCATTCATTCATAATTCATTCAACAACTAAATGAACAATAAATAAATCTAAAACTAACAATTAATTCCAACAATTAAATGCCTATATTATAAACAAATGATTGGCCAAGCAAATATAAGCATAACCATTATGCATCTCATTTTTTCAATAATTGGAGATTAACTTTAACAAGATTTAAGAAGCAATAAAAAAAATGTCAAACATAATTTCGAGGACTTGCACAACACTTATACATCCATAACACATAGTTTAACATCATTTTTAGCCACTTAAGGAGCCAAAAGCAAGCTCAAAACTTGCCCAACCCTCAATCGAGTGCTGTTGGCCAAGCTAGGCAAGCCACTAGGCAATGGCTCTCAACTAATGCCCTAGCAGCATGCCCATTCCTCGCCAGTAGCCCCTGTTTTGGGGTCAAAGGCTTGTCAAGCCTATTTTTAACTCAACTTTTGTGCACCAAAAATTTTAGGACACTTTCTAAACATTAAATCAAACATTATGGACCCATTTTCAGATCTAAAACTCATTTTAAAATTGAAAATTAAAGTGCTCAAACATGCTTGAAAAATTCAAGTCTAAGTGAAAATCAAATTCTCCAAAAATCTCCAAATAAACTCCAATATCATTGGATCCAAAAATGACCAAAACTCTTCCATCCATAAATCAACATGCTACATCAACATATAACATCAATTAATGCCAAACGAACCTTCAACATTAATCACTATGAATTAAAACATACTAACTATATGAATTAACACTTAAATCACATAATAGCATGATTTCAATTCATCAATCAAAGAGCTAGACACAACATCAACCAAATACTCTAATCCATCAGTTGAATTGGGAATTTGGTGATCTAGATTAATCTATCACATAAATCAATCAACCAGGAAAAATCCAAATCTAAGCATGATTGAGACTCGGATACCCCTTGAAAGCAAGTAAGGTACTACGATCCAATTATCAAAACTTCAAAAGCATGAAATTAACCAATGCTTACAAGTAACAAGGATCTAACCATGCTAGGTATTCAAATTTCGTGAGGTCATTACTTTGAAAAGAAAATTCCAAGGGGAGACTAGTTAACTCTTCACTATTCTAGAAATTGTCTACAACTGGCACAATTGGAAGAGTGTGAAATCACCCAACCAAAAGTCCTCCAAAAATTCCAAGAAAATTACTAGAGCTTATTAGCATCGTTAAGAACTCTGTAAAAATTTTAGATTAGAAAGCTTTCTGGAATTCCCTAGAGATATCTCCAAACCAGAATCTGTACGAGTAGATCTCCAAAATCTAGCAAATTAAGTATTTTGCCTCTATTGTTATAATCCACACACCAATTAGAACTTTCAAGACCTCTGATGTATAAGTTGGAGTAAGACCAAAGATTTAGCAATGGAGGAGGCCGATATTAGGTTGGAAGGAAGGAGAAGACAGTAAAGCTTTCAACACATGAATGCAATCCATACAAAATGGTTTTGGAGGTAATTTGCAAAGATTCTAATCTTCATACCTTTGATGCTATGACCAATCCTCTCTCTATAGATATCTATATATAGATGCTGAAAATATGTGATACCAAGGTGGCATCACACAATGCATGAGGGGGGGTGGTCAAGTGGGTTGCCATGTGGCAAATATAAATCCAAATCTCATTTGAATTTCATTTGCATCTTAATTATATTTGAAATCTAATTCCAAATTAATTAAGATGCCAATTCAAATGAACACTTCATTTGAATTTTCTCTCCAAAATTATATTCTTTCCATTAATTAAGTTAAACACTTTAATTTAATTAATTAACCTTTGACTTAACTCTTTAAGTCAAACTCGCTTTACTCTATTTTATTAACTTAGCTCTTTAAGTTAACTTAACCAATTAATGGTCATGTTGGCACCAAATAATTAACTTCTTAATTATTGATCTAATTGAACTCCTTAAATTAATTGATTAATTTAACACTTAAAAGTAATCAAATCAAAATTAATCAAGCCAAAAATGACCCTTAAAATCGGCACTATAAAATCGGTCTAGTACGAGTTAGTTTTCTAACACTTAGAAAATTTTCTCCATCAATTAGGAAGATCATTGGATGTTGTGTGTAACCCAATAAGTTCTACTATTCATTAAACACAAACTCACAACTCCTTAGGACTTTTTAATATCTTATATCATTCTAGTTTAAAACTCCTTTTAAGCTGGTCGACTTAATTCAATTAATTTCATTAATTGAGGAGTACCTAATCTCTATTGTCGATGTCCAATCTCAAGCCTATGGAGCCCAACTAATTAGCCAAAATAAATATTTTGGAGAAGCTTCATTGCTCTACATGTACCATACAAATACGGTCCTTCTATCTCCTATCTCCCAAAATAAACTAGGGCAAGATATTCGTCAACTCCCTAATAGCATGGATACCATGTCTCTATTCTCAATGTTCAATCCTATTATGTGACCTCACCTTTGCTAAACTCCTTTGCCAAATTGTCACACCTCCTTGCACAAGAATTTCTTGAAATCGATCATTATAGAATACATAAAATATGCACTCACCCTTCACAACAGTGAGGAGTCAAATTCCATATTAAATCTCACAAACCTTGATGCCAAGTAGGTCATACCCAATCTCAATTCGAAAGACGTACTAGGTGGTCAAGGAATAGTCAAACCATGAAGACCAAACACAAAGTTACCATGGATCCTCATGTCGGAGAACTAATAATATGCACTAGTGTAAGCAAGAGAACTAACCACTACTGACTTGCTACTACGACTATCTGGTGGATTCTCCAATGAGTCTTTAATGACTTGTTCTCTAAAAGTACCCACTAATATGTACGCATATCTCATACAGTTGCTCATGAAATGGAGCATTTTCCAACTCTTAGATTTATGCATCATTAGTGCAAGTCTATCCAGATCTTAGATATCCCTTCACATAAAATCCTATGACTTGGAATATTTACGATCACAACTGTGTAAGCTTTATTCCATGATCACCACCCAATAAACTAACCAATTCTCGTAGTCATGTGTGATCTAAGTACTTCATCCAAATGCGAGCAAAGTGAAACAAGGCAATAGATAAAGATGGCCATATAAGGAATATTATTCAATCAAGATTGTTTTAAAAGGAAATAATTTTTACAAGGTTAATCTCATTGGCTTGTAGGGCACTATTCTAACAAATAAAACTAGACCTGCAAGTTCCAACAAGGTAAAATTATGGAAGCTATTTTAACATCCAACCACAAAGAGATTTCTTAGCTTTTTTCCCTTTGCTATTTAACCTAAAAATCTAATGCTACCGATCCCCAACTACCACATGAAGAAGTATTCACATCATGAATTGAAAATTCTATTAGATATGGAGATAATGACTGTAGAAAGGGATTAGTAGCACCATGTAGGAAGGTATCAACAACAACACATTATAAATACATCAACTAGAAAGTAAATTTGAACATATCAACAATCTAAATTATGTGCAATTCCAGCACGTTTAGAACCAGACAACCAAACAATAGACCAGTTCCATTGAAAAAAGACAAGGAAAAAGAGAAGGCAAAAAAGATACTCAAAGTCTTTCATTTCAGCAAGCATAAACAAGTCAGTTTACCAAGTGCAACAAATCAAAACAACCAGTTCCTATATATGTCTACAACATTATTTATGTTGAATGATCATAAAAAATCTCTTAACCAAATTTTACAAGTAGCCACAACCTTTTTCATTCAATTAGGCAATTGTGGAATGCACGAGCAGCACTAACATCTACAATAAGTTTTTTATATATAGTCATTTGTGAGATCTCTATCATCCCACCAACTAAAGCAATCTCGTCAAATAAATCTTCTTCTGTGTAATTTCCTTGGTTCCCAAGTTTAATCATTGTAGCAACTTTGCCAATACTAGTTGTTAGCAATAACATTTCTTCACTTACCACATCTATCATTCTTGTTTTCTTTTTCTTTGGCTCTTCACTTGTTTTCTTTGGTGCTTTCAATGTAAATAATTCTTCATTATTCTCTTGTGTAACACCTTCATCATTCCAAGCATTTTCCTCATGTAGTTCCAAAGGATTTTGTTCATTTCCCATTCTATCTGCGTTTGTTTCACACCAACAGCCTAGCTACCCATGGCACGATCTTTTCCAAAAATCTCATCCAAGTTCTCATAATTTGGTATTAGAGTATATCAAAAATGAGATGTAGCTAGCTTTGCCTATGAAAATCAAAGATCAAGAAAATAATATTTTATCAATAAAAGCTACTAAAGTGTTAAACTCAAAGATGGACTTACTCATATCACAAATAACATAAAACTAAGTAAAGAGTTGAAAGAAAGAGTACCTTCAAATAAGCATCCCATACCTCGGCTTCAACTTCTATCATTTTAGTTGAATACTTAAAGCTAAAGCTACTACCATTTTGCAAAATATCCCTAACTAAGGCCAAATGTTTCTTCAATATCTTAACACAATTCTTTATATGTCCAAAATCACAAAAAATATGGAACCTAGAGGATATACTTGATGCTGCTGCCTGAGTTGTGCTTGTAAAAACACTACCAATTTTTTGTCCTTTAAACTTTTGTTCCATGAGGAAGTCAATAAGGCATTCATCTATTTCATAACTCTATTTGAGAATTTTTTTTATCATTAACTAGTAAATCCTCCAAGTCATCTTCAAACTGCATTAATCAAAACACAAAGAAATGGTAAGTCATAGTAGATATTCCATTCTAAAGTCAATTTGTCAATATAATAGTGAGAACTAATAACAATGATACCAAGTTTGATGACAAGCACCAAGTAAAAACAAACCTATCCAATAATTTACACTCTATGAAAACAAATCTCTTTAGATGGAAAAAAGTAACTACAATAATACCAATGCAATTAATGATTTAATCTATAATCTTTCCACATGTTATATGCAATCTTTTCTCTCAACAACTGTCCTTCCCTACATTTATTAATTAAGATAGGATAACATTTAGCTTCTTTTTCCATAAGTTGTTCATCAACTTCAGCAATTACTTTTCATCACAATTAGCACCCATTAAGAAATTATGAATAATGAAACATGCTAGTACAATGTCTACTTGAGTATCCACATTAAAATGTGACTCTGTTCCACTTTATAGTATTGAGAACTTCTTTTTTAAAACTCCAAAAACTCACTCAATTGAATTTCTTGTGGAAGCATGATGTAGGTTGAAAAGTTCCCTCGAGTTTTGCAATTCATGAAAACTAAACTCCTTTAAATGATACCATGTACCCCAATAAGGAGCAAGAAACCTAGTTTTAAGTTGAAAACCAACATCAACCAAGTAGTATTCACCTAGAACACAACTCTTTATTCATTATACATTAAAAGAAATAAATACTAAAGAAAAGAAAGAAAATAAGTTCATCTTATATAGTAATCACCATGGAAACAATCAAATGGTCATGCTCTTTAGCTAAAACATTTTTTAAAATTCTAGAATCCGAGGCATATCCATCCCAACCAACAAAAATATAGGTACACTTTAAATTAAAGGCACATAGGAGTGATTTACACCATCAATACCTTGGTGCATCACTATTTGATTCTTTGACATGAAAGTGTGACCCATTAATAGCACCTAGACAATCCTGTAAAGGGTTTATTAGCATACATAAAAGTAAATTTTATTTAAATATTATCATTAGTAAACTAATTTACCTCAAAGTATGGGTAGTACTTTGAATTTTTCTTGATCTCTATGGGACATTCTTTTCCATTAGGTTATTTTATAAAGAGATCTTCTAAAGAAATGATAGCTTTAAGCACATGATTAAATTGTTGACTTATGATTTCACCAAAGCATCTAAATGTGAACTTAACTTTTCTATTCCTTAATTTATGACCCACGACATAGAGAAATCTTGCAACCTTCTCTTCTACACTATTACAAATGGTATCTGTAAGAAGGCCTCTTTCTTTAAGAATATATACAAGATTTGCAAATGCATCTTTTTTCATTCGTAGTTGATCATGACAATCTTTATCCTTCAACTTTGTGAGACGTCTCATCAAACTTTATCTTCATAGTCTCCTTCTAGTATACTAGGCTTATCTATGTAACAAGGTCCTTGAACTAATGATAAAAGGAATACAATATAAGTTGTATAAGTAACAACACAAGCGATTGCCCATTTTCTTAGTTTCTCCCATTGCTTTTCATCATCCACATCCATCAAAATAATAAATAAAATCAAATTTAAAATTAATTTCTTGATGAGCGGTAAGGTACATACGCATGATTTCATGACTAGTATTATACCTAATTTAGAGGAAGCAAAAATGTTTATTATAGTTTGTTAATAGATGTATTTTACACATCTACTAAACATGTATTGTATATGTCGTGTAAATTAACTGTCATTTTAGGTAGATATATTCTTTCCTTATTCAAGATATAATTGTAACAATATATATAACAATGTTTTGTCAATAATTTTGATTCAAACTGACATATTTACATAAATCTTCTACTTAACATGGTATCAAGAGCCAAATTTTGGTATATCCACCTTAAGTTCTTATCTGGCCACAATGCAGACCCCCCTTTGGCTACCACCGTCAACTATTTATTCTCAAGTTTGTGTTTTCTAGTCCAAGTGCTTTTTGTTGACCCATTGCATCTCGTATTTCATTATGACATTGCCATTAGAATACATATTATCACTCTTCATAAGCCATCGACAAGTCAATGCCATCGGTGCCACTAACAAAAGCAAATAGCTCCTGTGACCAAATCCATACAGCCACTTTCACCAACTGACACGCTTCTAGCCTACCACTATTGTGATTTTATTTCTTTAACTCTATTTTTTTCTTGCCCGGACTTTTTTTTTCTTTCTTTGTCATTGCTCTCTTTTTAGGGCAAACATCATAGTTATATTTATGAATTTGAAATAAGAACTTCATGTTGAATATTGATGTATTATAGTTGATTATCTTGAACTTAACGTCATTTTAAGCTTGATCATATTGAAATTAAATTTGTATTTATTGGTTAGAAATCGAGAGGTGATAATTGACAATCGACCACACATAGGGGTGAGCAATCATGATTAATCAACCCATTAGATCAATAGGTAATTAGTTATGCTATCAAGCCTTATGCTAATAGGTCTATGTCTTACACATCCCACATACGCACAATAGCTTGGGACTGAAGACTATATCATCTACATAAAATAATCATGCCCTTGATCTATCAATTGAGTACATGCTTCAAGTATATAGATCATAATTTATTCACCTCATGTTTATTTTTTGGAATAGACCTTTGTTAGATAATGTTTTAAGGATTATTTCTTGTTTCTAAGTTAGTTTCCATTCAATCCATATATCTCTATATGTTCGTCTTAATATCATTTCAGGAATATATGACATTAGACCTGTTTATGACTATATAATGCTATGCACATATAATTGTGGTATACCCTCAAGTTTGTTTTGTGATACTTATTTGAATATTGCATATTTTTTCTATATTCGATGTTTGTACATTATATAATTGTTGAAAGGGGAACTTTTGGGGGAGGCCGGTAATGCTAGTTGCACAATTCATCAAGGTAGCACCAAGATATGCAAGAATTTAAGAGAAAATATTTTGTGGGTTAATATTAAAACTAAAAATACAACATATTATGTTTCTTAGTATTTTGTCTATCAACAAGTAAAAGTGAGCATCAAAGACTAGCGAACAAGTTAAAGAAGTTTCCTATTCCAAAGTGGAAATAGGAGCATATTATTATGGACTTTGTGATAGTATTACTAAGATTTTGAATTGAAATGATTGCACTTTGGTTGTTGTTCGCAACCCAACTAAATTAGCCTACTTATACCATTTAAAGTTGGCCTTGCCCTTTAAAAAATAGCTAAGTTTTACTTTAAGGAATTGGTCACGCTACATAGTAAACTAGTTATTATTTTATCCATTGAGGATACAAATTTTGTTTTTTAGTTTCAGCAAAGCATACACAGTAAAGTGGGCTCAAAGCTATCCTTTAATTAGTATAAAATTTCTTCTCAAACGAATAGATTGATGGAAAGAACTATTCAATCTTTGAAAAGATATGCTAAGAGCATGTGTTGTGAATTTGAAGGTACTTAGAATGATCATTGCCTCCTATAAAGTTCACTTATAATGATAGTTACCAGATACCTTATGAAGTATTGCATGGAAAGTGTAAATCTCCAATCTCTTGAGATGATATAGTAAGAAGATGTCAAACCTAAAATTGCACAACAAATTGAGGGGAAAAAACTACTTGATAAGATAAAGACATCATACAACTCATTGTCCAAATTCAACAAAAGCATTATCTTCATATAAGAAAATAAGAATTAGAATTTCAAACAGGAGATATAGTGTTTTACCTCAAATTTTTCCTACAAAAGAGATGTTAAGATTTAGAATTCTCCAGATATTAACTATTGAATTTATTGGACTATTTGAAATCTTGAAATCTTACAAATAGGGTTAATTACACTTTGCTATCCAAACTATTTAATTTTTTACACTTTGCCTCCTGAATTGTTTTTCTTTACACTCGACCATCTAAATTTTGAATTTTTTTTATATGGTGCCATATATTGCCATTTTTGGTGGAATATTCTACCGTGATTCCATCATGTGTGATGCACGTGATTCCAATTTGCCCTTAAAAATAGGCAAGTGCATTGCACGTGATGGAATCACAATGGAATATTCCACCGAAAATGGCAATATATGGCACCATGTAAAAAAATTCAAAGTTTAGATGGTTGAGTATAAAGAAACAAAGTTCAGGAGGTACAGTGTAAAAAATCAAATAGTTTGAATGGTAAAGTGTAATTAACCCTACAGAATGTTTGTCAGCAAACTAATTAAAGAATTAGTTAGTTAGTTGTGGTTCCACCTATACAGTTAATTTATGGAAGTTGCTAGTTTGGCATAAATAAACAATCTCCGTGTAATGTGTATAAATTCTTAGAAGCCGCTATGAGGCATATTTTCAATATAAAAGTATTTCTAGATAAAATCCTCTGGTTTAGTTTTTGTACATTGTATCAGTGAATACATCTTTCTTCTTGTTCTTCTAGGTTTTCTCTCAAATGGCAAATTCTGCAATTGACCATACGTAAAATCTTATAGTGTCAGCAGTGATTAATTCTCCCGTCCATAGTAGTGCATATTATTAGTCCTCTAACCTGAGGATCCATAATAACCTTATATTTAATCCTCATGCTTTGACTCTTCTTTCATCCCTTAGCAAGCAGTTCAAGTTGAGATTGGGTATGAGCTACTTGACATGGAGGTTTCTGAGATCTAAGATGAAATCCAACTCCTCATCTTTGTGAATGGCGATTACATCTCCTATGTATTTTATAATGATCGATTCCAAGAAATGCTTGCACAAAGTGGTGTGAAAATTTGGGAAAGGAGTTTTTCAAAGATGAAGTCATACAACAGAATCAAACATTGAGAATAGAGACATAGTATCAAGACTATTAGGGAGCTAACAAATATCTTGCCCTATGCCTCTTTTGAGAGATAGGAAATGAGAGAACCGTATTTGCGTGGTAAGCGTAAAGCTATAATGGTTTCCCAAAACATTCATTTCGACTTAGTTGGGCTCCATAGGTTTGACCTTAAACATCGACCATGGAGATTGAGTACTTTTCAATTAATAAGATTAATTGAATTGAGTCAATTAGTTTAAAAGTGTTTTAAACCAAAATGAATATAAGATATTCAAAAGTTACAAGGAGTTGTGAGCCCATGACCAATGAATGGTAGAACCTATTGGGTGACACACAAATCCAACTAGCTTCCTAATTGATGGAGGAATTTTTCTAAGTGTTAGATTATTCTCTCCTAGTGGATCAGTTTTGAGGTGATCAATTTTGGCTTGATTAATTTAAGTGTTAAATTAATCAATTAATTTAAGAATTTAAATTAAATCAATAATTGAAGAGTTAATTATTTGGTGCCAAACGATCATCAATTGATCAAGTTAACTTAAATGGTTAAGTTTACAATATTGAACTTAAGAGTTAAGCTTGTTTGATTTAAGAGTTAAGTTAAAGGTTAATTAATTAAATTAAAGTGTTTAATTTAATTAAAGGAAAGAATATATTTTGGAGTGAAAATTCAAATGAAAGGTTTATTTGAATTAGCATCTTAATTAATTTTGAAATTAGATTTCAAATGTAATTGAAATGCACATGAAATTCAAATTGGATTAGAATTTGAATTTGCCAACTTGGCAACACAAGGACCACCACCCCACCCCTCTTTATATATTGATATAGAGGGTATGTGGATCGGTCAATGCAAATTAGTGTGAAGAATTAGATTCTTTCCACAATTCCCTCCAAAAACTCCTTCCAAGCATTGCATCATGTGTTGAAGCTTTGCTTTCATTCTTCTTTACCTACCTCAAATCAGCCTCTGCCATTGTATTTCTCCTCTCTTATTCCAGCTTACAGTGAGGAGAAATTGGAAGTTCAATTGGTGTGTGGATCATCACAATAGAGGCGAATCACTTGGTTTGCTAGTTTTGGAGATCCACTTAAGCAAAACAACAATTTGGAGAATTATTTCCTGAAGATCGAGAAGGACTTTCAAGCCAAATTTTTTATAGAGTTTTCTACAAGGTGTTAAGAGGTTACAGTAATTTTCAGGTGATTTTTGGAGGATTTTAGATTAGGCAAAAACTGCACTCTTCCTGCTGCGTTGGTTTCTAACAAATTCCGGATTAGTAAAGTGTTCACCATTTTCTCCTTGGAAATTAGCAATTCAAGGTATTACTCTATCTAAATTTGAATTCTAGGCATGATTAAATCCTTGTTTTCTTGTAAGCACTAGTTTATTTGAGCTTTGAAGTTTTTTAATTAGATCCTAGTGCCTTACTTGCCTTCAAGTGGTATTAAAGCCTTAATCATACTTAGATTTGGATTTTTTTTGATTGATTGATTCATGTGATGGATTGATCAAAATCTCCAAATTCTCGATTCATATGATGGATTGGAGTGTTTGGATGATGTTGTGTGTGGCTCCTTGATTGATGAATTGAAAGCATGCTAATATGTGTGTTAGGTGTTAATTCATATGATTAGTATGTTTTAATCCATAGCTATTGATGTTGAATGTTGATTTGGCATTAATTGATGATATGTGTGTGTGGGATTTTGTGGTGCCCATCTTGAATCAAAGCTTGATTGGTAGGTTTGACATAACACCAACTTATGTAGAGGTCGTCCATATAGGGGATCTACATGAAATGGTGAGGTAAAATAAATTAAAAGTTACATGAGATGCAATTAGCAAAAGTTGCTTAACTTTGGATTGCTTGTGGATATACATCCGGTCATGAGGGTCCACTTGCAAGTCTTTAGGAGCTTGATTCTCACTAGAAAATATGATTTTTCAAATTCTTCTTGAGGGAGAAAGATTTGATAAAATAGTATGAGGAAAATATACTTGAAAAACCATGAACATGTTTTTATATCAAAATCAATCACATGCTTATTCTCTTTTTTTGCCTCTTGTAGATTTTCAAAATCCTCAAACAAAATGGCTAGAATACTCAGAAGTGTTTTGGAAACTAATAAACTCACCTGGCTTAACGTCTACGATTGGTTGAGAAACCCTTAAAATAATTCTTGACTTTGAAACGAGGACACACATTTTTTATTAAAGTCCATCGGACACAATTGGTGATGACCCAATCAATAAGGCCATTGAATTGTTCACTAAATTTGTAGATAATGATCTACAAATGAGATGCCATATGTTGGTGTCCATGACTAGTGTGCTCGAAAAGACTCATGAGCATATGAGACATGCCTGTGAGATCTACAAACACTTACAAGAGTTGTATGGATTTCAAACAAGACATGAAAGGTTCACTTTGTCTAAAGAGCTCTTTAGGTCAAGGATAGTTAAAGGGTTTAGTGTTCATTATCATGAGCTTAAGATGATTAGACTCATTGAAAAGCTTGGACAACTTGACATGGTTATGGAAAATGACCTTTACATAGATTTGATCCTCCAATTATTACCTCCATTGTTCAAATAATTGATTATGAACTTTAATATGTCCAAGTAAGAGGTAATGATTACTAAATTTGTGAACATGCTTGGTGATCGCCGAGGTGACTATGAGAAAGGAGAAACCTCTTATACTTGTTTCCTTCTCTAAGTCAAAAAGTCCTAAGGGCCCCAGAAAGGGAGATAAGAGGAAGAAAAGTTCTTTCTCCAAATGGAATCAACTCGAGAAAAGTTTTGAAAGGGTTAAGAAAAAGGCTAAAACCAAAGCAAGTAATTTTCATTGTGGCGAAAAGAGGCATTGGAAAAGGAATTATAAAGCTTACCTTGCAACACTTGAGAAGGGTATTTACTTCTTTGAGGTGCATTTGATGACTAACTCTTCCTTATTGGTATTTGATACCACATGTGGTTATCACCTTTATAATTCATTATAGGGGATGGAAAGAAGAAAAAGTCTTCATAAAAGGGATATAATCTTCCACCTAGAAAATAGAGCAAAAGTAGTCGCCATGGTCCAAGGCATAATCAAGTTAGATTTGAGGAATTCTTATATTGTTCTTGATCCAATTTATTATGTACCCCACCTTGTTAAAAACATTATTTCAATTTCTATTCTTGATAATGAAGGATTTGATTTTTCTATATCGAATGGAAAATTGAAGGCATTAAAGAATAGTTCTTTAATTGCTCAAGATACATTAATTTTGGATTATACATACTCGATTCTCAACCTTCACTAATGCACATACAAATAAGTAAAAAGAAGCTAGATATCCAAGCAGATGCCATTTTATGGCAAGCAAGACTTAGGCATATCTTTAAAAATGGGATAAGCAAGTTAGAAGTTCTCAAACTACTAAATGTTAGTGGAATTGAGGACCTTCCTACTTGTGAATCTTGTTTAAAGGGAAAAATGACCATGACTCCTTTTTTAGGACAACATAGCACTCCACAAATTCTTTAGATTTGATCCATACGATGTTTGTGGACTACTAAGAGTTAGTGAGAGATGAGGCTATTCTTATTTCATCACCTTCATCGATGATTATAGTTGGTACGGACATGTGCATCTTATAAAGTACAAATTCAAGGCCTTAGAAAAGTTCAAAGAGTATAGGAATGAAGTAGAAAAACAAAATGGACTTAGTATTAAAGCTCTTCAATTCGATCAAAAGAGAGAATACTTAAGTACCGAATTCTTAGATTGTCTAAAGAAGAATGGGATTCTCTCTCAATAGACTCCACCAAACACACCCCAACATAATGGAGTAGTCGAGAGAAGAAACCACACCTTGTTGGACATGGTACATTCCATGATGAGTTTTTTCTATGTGTCTATATCCTTTTAAGGATACGTCTTAAACATGGCAATAAAGCTACTATAGTACTTTCAAAGTTGGTGCCAAAAATACCATATGAGATATGGAATGGCAAAGTGCTCTCTTACCATTATCTCAAAGTTTGGAGATCCCCTACATACGTAAGATAGATAGTAAGAGATAAGTTGGATAGTAGATCCACCTTGTGCAAGTTTGGGAGATACCCTAGAGAGTCTATGGGTTATTATTTCTATGATCCATCAAAATAAAAGGTGTTTGTTTCAACTACTTTTTGGAAAAGCAATTTCTATTGGAAAGAAATGGCATTGTTATTGAACTTGATGAAGTTTAGGATGATTAACAAATACTACAAATGGTGGAAGTAAGCAAGCTACAAGACCCTCACACACAACCTCTAAGAAGGTTGGACCGAATCAAAAAGCAACTTGAAAGGTTCATATTTCTTCATGAAATGAGCCAATTGGATAATTATCCGAAGACCTATAAGGAAGCTATATTGGACATAGATTCGGGACATTAGCTTGAAGCCATGAGATCTGAAATAGATTCTATGTACTCTAACTAAGCATCAATTTTGGTAGATCTACCAAAGGGAATAGTTTTTGTTGGTTGCAAGTGGATCTATAAGCGAAAGCTTGGAGTAGATGAAGAAGTGGTGACTTTTAAGGCATGACTAGTAGTAAAAAGTTACACTTAAAGACTCGATATCGATTTCAAGGAAATTTTTTCTCCAGTCGCTATACATAAGTCCATTAGAATTCTACTTACTATAACCACATATTATAACTATGAGATATGATAAATGAATATGAAAACCGCTTTCATCAATGGTGATATTTAAGAAGAAATTTATATGGAGCAACCACAAGGTTTTACATCTAAAGAAAGTGAGCAAAAAGTTGCGAACTCTAAAGATTCATTTATGGGCTCAAACAAGCGTCCCAAAGTTGGAACATATGTTTGATAAGACAGTCAAATCGTTTGGCTTTGTAAAAAATGTGTATGAACCATGTGTGTATTTGAAGGCTAGTGGGAGTTCAATACATTTTATTATGTATTATGTTGATGACATCCTTCTCATTGAAAATAAGATAGGCATGTTAGTGTACTAAAGCATGGTTATCTACTCAATTCTCCATGTAGGATTTAGGATAAGCATTCTATGTATTAGAAATATGTATTTATAAAGATAAATCTAAGAGAATGGTAGGGCTTTCCCGAATCCCATACATTAACAAAACACTAAAGAGGTTTAGTATGAAAAAATCCAAGAAGGGAGTCCTTGCCATTGGACATGGCATTCGTCTTTCCAAGTCTATCGCCTCTAAGATAGAGGAAAAGAAACGAAAGATGTCTCATATACCTTATGACTTGGCTATTGGGAGCATAATGTATGTAGTTCAATGTACAAAATTGACTGTGGCACACTCGCTAAACATTATGAATAGGTTCCAATCCAATCCTAGTGAGAGTATTGAATGGTTGGGAAAGCAATCCTTAAGTCTTGAATGACACGAAGGACTTATTTTTTGTATACAGCAATAGAGAATTGAAATTCAAAGGGTTCTCGGATTCAAGTTTCTAATTCAATGTAGCTAACCTGAAATCCACTTTTGGATTTATATTTTACCTTAATAGTAGTGTGGTGAGTTGGAAAAGTTCTAAATAAGACACCACGACTAATTCTACTAGAGAGGTAGAATGCATTGCAACTTCGAAAGCTGTAAAGCAAAGTGTTTAGATGAAAAACTCCATTTAATAGTTGAATGTAGTGCCTAGCATTGCTGAGTCAGTGATTATCTTCTATGACAACAACAGGGCACTAGCACAATCTAAAAAGCTAAGATTTCATCAACGTTCCAAGCACATATTAAGGGGACATCATTTGATGCAGGAGATTATTAATAAAGGCGACATCCGAGTGGAGAGAGTTACCTCAGAAGAGAATATAGTAGATTCACAGACAAACCCTTAACGTAAAAGGTCATTAAAGGACATCTTATGAAGATGGGTCATAAGGCCATGGTGCATTGGCTTTAGGGCAAGGAAGAGAATGCTTGCATAGTGCTCAATAAGCCAATAGGATTAGCCTTGTAAAATAATCTTAATTGAATGATATTTCCTATATGGCCATCTTCATCTTATACTCTCTATTACTTCACCGCTTTTGGATAAAGCCCTTAGATTATTGATGACTACGGGACTTGGTTCGACAATCATGAAATAAGTTTTATATGATTGTGATCTTAAATCTTTCAAGTCATAGGATCTTATGAGACAGAACATATAAGATCTGGATAGACATGTACTGACGATGTATAAATCCAAGAGTTGGATATTGCTCCACTCCATGAGCAAGTGTATGTTAGTAGGTGCTTGTTAGAAAATAAGGCACCGAAAACCCACTCAAAGAATCCACCAGATAGCCATAGTGACATGTCAGTAGTAGTTAACTCTCCCACTTACATTAGTGCATATTATTAATCCTCTAACCTAAGGATCCCTGGTAACCTTATATCCGGTCCTCATGCTTTGACTCTTCATTGGTCCTATAGTGTGTTGTTTAGGTTAAAATTAGGTATGAGCTACTTGGCATGAAGATTTGTGAGATTTAAAATGGAATCTAACTCTTCATCTTTGTGAAAGGTGAGTATATCTCCTATATATTCTATAATAATCGACTCCAAGAAATCCTTGCGCAAGGTGGTGTGACAATTTAGGAAAGGAGTTTTCCAAAGATGAGGTCACATAACAAAATTGAACATTGAGAATAGAGACATAATATCAAGGCTATTAGAGAGATGATAAATATCTTGGCCTATGCCTTTTTCAGGAGATAGGAGACGGAAGGATTGTATTTACATTATAAGCATAGAGCTATAATGGTTTTCCAAAATATTCATTTTAGCCAATTAGTTGAGCTCCATGGACTTGAGGTTGGACATCAACCAAAAAGATTAAGTACTCTTCAATTAATGAAATTAATTAAATTGAATCGATTAGTTTAAAAGTATTTTAAACTAAAATGAATATAAGATATTCAAAAGTCACAAGGAGTTGTGAGTCCATGTCCAATGAATGGTAGAACCTATTGGGTCACACGTAAAATCCAATTAAATTTCTAATTGATGGAGGAATTTTTCTAAGTGTTAGATTATTCTGTCCTAGTGGACCGATTTTGAAGTGATCAATTTGAAGATCAATTTTGACTTAATTAATTTAAGTGTTAAATAAATTAATTAATTTAAGAAGTTAAATTAGACCAATGATTAAGGATTTAATTATTTGGTGCCAAATGATCATCAATTAATCAAGTTAACTTAAAAAGTTCAATTAACAATATTGAGCTTAAGAGTTAAGCTTGCTTGACTTAAGAATTAAGTCAAAGGTTAATTAATTAAATAAAAGTATTTAATTTAATTAAAGGACAGAATACATTTTGTAGGGAAAATTCAAATGGAAGGTTTATTTGAATTAGTATCTTAATTAATTTGAAATTAGATTTCAAATGTAATTAAAATGCACATGAAATTCAAATTGGATTAGAATTTGAAATTGCCAACTTGGCAACACAAGTGGCTGCCACCCCCAACCCCTCCTAAAAAAGGTGTGATGCCAACTTGGCATTACACAATCATCCATATATAAAGGGTGTGTGGATCAGCCAATGCAAATTAGTGTGAAAAATTAGATTCTTTCCACAATTCCCTCCAAAAACTCCTTCCTAGCATTGCATCATGTGTTGAAGCTTTGCTTTCATTCTTCTTTACCTACCTCAAATCAGCCTTTGCCATTGTATTTCTCCTTTCTTATTCCAACGTATAGTGAGGAGAAATTGGAAGTTCAATTGGTGTGTGGATCATCACAATAGAGGCGAATCACATGGTTTGCTAGTTTTGGAGATCCACTTAAGCAAAGCACCAATTTGGAGAATTATTTCCTGGAGATCGAGAACACTTTTCAATCCAAATTTTTTACAAAGTTTCCTACAAGGTGTTGAGAGGTTACAGTAATTTTCAGGTGATGTTTGGAGGATTTTAGATGATGCAAAAATTGCATTCTTCCTACTGTGTTGGTTTCTAACAAATTTTGGATTACTGAAGTGTTCACCATTTTCTCCTTGGAAATTAGCAATTCAAGGTAATACTCTATCTAAATCTAAATTCCAAGCATGATTAGATCCTTGTTTTCTTGTAAACACTAGTTTATTTGAGCTTTTGAAGTTGTATAATTGGATCCTAGTGCCTTACTTGCCTTCATGTCATAGATTATTTCACTGAGTTAAAGATTCTATGGGATGAATTAATGACTTTCAGACCAATTCCTTCATGTTCTTGTGTAAATTCTTGTTCTTGCGAAGCATTGGCTACAGTCAAGAAGTACCAAAATAACGACTATGTGATTAGATTCCTTAAAGGCATTAGTGATCAATTTGCTACTGTGAAATCTCAAATAATGCTTATGGAGCCTCTACTTTCCATAAACGAAGTTTTTTCTTTGGTAATCCCGCAAGAAAGACAGATAAATTCAGGTGTTTCCAAGGTATTCATCAATAAGGCTACTCGAGATGCTCGAAATGACTTACAGATACCTAAACCACAATTTCATTCCAACAAAAGGAGCACTAGCTCTCAGTTGCACAATAATCCAATAAATGAAAATAAGAAATTCTATTCCATCTATGGTAAATCTGGTCATACCATTGAAACTTGCTTCAAAAAGCATGGCTATCCACCTGGTTATAAACTGAGAGGTTACAATTCAACTGCTCACAATGTGGTCTCTAGAGAAAAGAAAGAATATACTGAGAGTCTCAACTCCAATCTTGATTTACCAAAAGGAAATCCTGAGCATACTGGTGTTTCTTTGACACGAGAACAGTATCGGCAAGTCTTGGCCTTACTCCAGTCATCCAACATTGGAAATTCAGCCCACATCACCAACCAAGTTCTTACTCAACCTCACCAGTCTACTCTCACTTCCAATTTTTCTTCCCTACAAGGTAAAAACTTTTCCTTATCCTATTCCTCTAACTCTAAGTTGTGGATAGTGGAGATAGGAGATACAGATCATATCACGCATTAGGAGATACAGATCATATCACGCATTCCACATCTTTCTTTAAAGGTTATAAGCAAATCAAACCTATTTCAATCGTTCTACCAAATGGCACCAAGATCACCACACAATACTCTGGAACTGTCATATTTACTAATAAATTAATTCTTACTAATGTTCTTTATATACCTAAGTTTTCATTCAATCTCATTTCTATCACAAAATTCACTTCTTCACTTTCTTGTTATTTGGTTTTTCAAAATGAATACTGTTTCATATAGGATTTGACCTCATGGGACACAGTTGGTTCAACTAAAGTACAACATGGTCTATATGCAATGCATAAGTCAGCCTCCAAATTTTTCCATTCCTTCCCATGTTTCTTTGGCATCAGCAAATGCAGCTTTGGATATCTGGCATTACAAACTTGGCCATCGTTCTAATTTAAGAATCAAGCTCTTAGGGCCTTACATACCTAGTCTAACATTTCATGATAACTCTAGTTGCACCATTTGTCATTTTGCTAAGCAAAAGAAATTACCTTTCCCTGTAAGTAGTTCTAAATCAAATAAATGTTTTAACATGGTTTTTACAGACATTTGGGGCCCTTTTTGCACCCCATCTATCCATGGTCATAAGTACTTCTTGACCATCATTGATGACTATACTAGATACACATGGATTTTGCTAATGCAAAACGAATCTGATGTCGGAAGTTTAATCTAATCTTTTTTTTTCTCTAGTTGAAATTGAATTTTTTAGTGAAATTAAATAATTCGAAGTGACAATGGTTATTAATTCAACATGCCAGTTTTTATGCTTCTAAAGGAACAATCCGTCAAACTTCATGTGTTGAAACTCTCCAACAAAACAGCATCGTTAAGCATAAACATCAACATATTCTAAATGTAGCTCGATCATTATTGTTTCAATCCAACTTACCTAAAATATTTTATGTGCAGTTTATTTGATAAACAGGCTCCCTTCTCCTTTGTTAATGAATAAATCACCCTTTGAGCTTTTACACAATAAAACTCCATATTACTCTCTTTTAAAAGGTATTTGGTTCTCTTTGCTTTGTGTCTACATTATCTCATCATAGAATTAAATTTGATTCCAAGCCCAAAAATGTGTCTTTTTTGGTTTTAAACAAGGTACTAAAGGTTTCATTCTTCTAGATGTTGGTTCTAGAGAAATATTTGTCTGTCGTAATGTTTCAATCCATGAGTTTATATTCCCATTTGACAAACAAGAAACTAATGAAGATGTTCCCTTAATTCAAAACTCATCTTTACAGGATTGTGATTTCCCATCTACTAATATGCCTTCTCCACCATTGCATGATCCCACATCTACTCAATCCATTCCTCACCAATCACAGCGAATTCAAAAACCTCCAACTTATTTGCAAAACTATCTTCTGTTCTTTCTTATTTGCAATGCCATTACGTCAACTGATTCCAATCGTCTCCACTCAGGTACACCATACCCTTTATCTTCTGTTCTTTCTTATTCAAACTTAACTTCTTCACATTTAAATTTTAGCTTAGCCATTTCTATTACATCTAAACTAAAAACGTGCCCAAGCCATTAAACACCAATGTTGGAAAGAGGCAATTAAAGCTAAATTATTGCTCTCGAACAAAATAACACCTAGGTTCTCACCAATCTTCCTGCTAGTAAGTCTGCCATAGGCTGCAGATGGATCTATAAAATTAAATATAAAGCTGATGGTTCCATTCTACGTTATAAAGCACATTTAGTTGCAAAGCGGTATACTCAAGCTGAAGGTGTTGATTATTTTGATACATTCTCACCTATTGCAAAGTTAAGTACTGTTAGATTACTCTTAGCTTTGGCTGCAGCTCATCAATAGCACCTTAAACAACTAGATGTGAATAATGCGTTTCTGCATGGGGATCTCAATGAAGAGGTATATATGGTTCTGCCTCCAGGTTTTACTTCTTCTAAGCCTCAACAAGTATGTAAGCTTTAAAAATCACTTTATGGCCTTAAACGAGCCAGCCATTAATGGTTTTCAAAACTAACGTCCTCGCTGCTTTCTTTGGGCAGCAATCAATCTTCATCTGATTATTCTTTTTTTGTCAAACATTCTGCTACTTGTACTACTGCTCTACTTGATTATGTTGATAATGTGATCAGCTAGCAATGATTTAATCGAGATTGATTCTGTTAAGGCTTATCTTGATGCTACCTTCAAAATCGGAGACTCAGAAAATCTAAAGTATTTTCTTGGTTTTGATGTGGCTTGAACTAAGAAAGGAATTGCTCTATGTCAATGAAAATATGCACCTGAAATCTTATTTGACTCTGGTTTTTTAGGATCTAAACTTGCAAAAACCACCCATGGATTCATCTTTAAAGCTCAATCAATCTCATGGAGACCCTCTTCCTGATTGTTCTCAATATCGCAGACTACTTGGTCGCTTATTATATTTGATTTCTACTCTTCCAAATTTATCTTTTGCAGTGCAGCAACTAAGTTAGTTCATGGACAAGCCTGCATCTATTCATCTACAAGCTGCTCATCGTGCTCTCCGATATATTATAGGATATCCTGCATCTGGTCTTTTTTTTTCCTGCAGACTTATCTCTAAATCTTAAATCATTTGATAACTCTGATTGGGCTGGTTGTATGGATACTAGGTGATCAATAACATGTTTTTGTGTATTCCTTGATTTTTCCTTAATCAATTGGTGAGCTAAGAAGCAAGCAACTGTCTCATGTTCATCCTCAGAAGCGGAGTACCATGCCCTTGCTTCTACAACCTGTGAGATACATTGGCTTTAATTTTTGCTTCAAGATCTTCATGTATATCAATCTTGTCCTACTTTACTTTTCTATGACAACAAGTCAACCCTACAAATTAAAACAAATTAAAACAAAACATATCAAAATTGATTGTCACGTTGTACGTGGGAAAGTTCATGATGGTCTCATCCATCTCAGGCCATGTTCTTCCTCGGACCAGTTAGCTTATGTATTTACCAAACCCCTTGCTATAGCTCCATTTCAAGAAATTGTATCCAAGTTGGGAATGTTAAACACTTATTCTTCAGATTGCGGGGAGGGGGGGTCTTGCAGACTATTAGTCAGCAAACTAATTAAAGAAACAGTTAGTTAGTTGTGGTGCCACCTATACAATTAGTTTAGGGAAGTTGCAAGTTTGGTATAAATAACCAATCTCCTTGTAACATGTATAAATTCCTAGAAGTTGCTGTGAGGCATATTTTCAACATAGAGGTTTTTTCAGATAAAATCCTCTGGTTCAATTTTTTTACATGAAAAGAGTTACAAAGATAGCTTATAGACTTGCATTACTTCCTGTGATGCGTGGAGTACATAATGTGTTTCAAGTTTCCAAATGTAAGAAAATTTTATTTCCTATCCAATTCATGCATTAAATTACGAGCTATTGCAAATTATACAGGATTTGACATTTGATGAATACTCAATACAATAACAGATATAAAAGAATAAGTTCTAATGCGTAGAATTATTCCTTAAATAAAGATGCATTAATTACAATAAAAGATAAACTTTTTGGTGGCCAGGAGAAGACACGAAGAACAAGTACCCACAACCATTTGAACCACAAGGTACTTTAAGTTTAGATGACTAAACTCATGCCAAGGGAAGATCACTATAACAATAAGAGATGAATAATATTAATAAATTATTTTTGACTAAAATTCATTCCATAAAGTATCAAATAAAAGGAGTTAGGTGATAAATGGAATGTAAGAATGGAATAAGGTAGGAATGAAATAACTCTAGAAATGGTTTGAGGATGGGAAAGGAATGGTGATAGTATAACTTATTCTATGCTCAGTGTATGCAAGGAATGAGAAGGAAATAAAATCTCCATTTCTTGCTTGATTCCGCTGTTATGATTGGTATTCAACAAGAACCAATAGGAATGAAATGAAACTTTTTAAATGATCAAGTTATCCTTTTAGAAAATTTATTAAAATAAAAACATTTATTAGTAATTTTTTGTAAATATTATTGCAAAATGATTTTGGGGGGTAAGTCTATAATAATGGAATTTTAATACCCTTTTAATGTTATTCGAATTACATCAACAAATATATGTATTTTATATCTTACAAATTATGTTATACACATTTACACCAAAAAACAACACACACACACACACACAATGCCTTTGAAATTAGTCAATCCTATAATTATAACTTAATATGCTCTTTTTAACTTTCTGATATATTATTAAAAAATTATAAAATATCTTATAACTAGAGTGCTTAACTTTTTTGTGATAAGACTACAACATGCTGATTACAATTTTTTTTTATAAGCTTAATTAAAAGAGTCGTTGATAAAATTAGCGACTCTTCATTTACTAGTTTTGTATATATTTTTTTAATCATTCAAAGAGATGAGGATCTAATGAATATTATAAATTATATATATTTCATTAGGCGTGTAACAAGTTGATGATACTTCTACTTTTTTATTACAAAAAGTAAGAGACACATAGTTATTCTTTTTTCTATTAATTATTATTTTTATTTTTATAATAATATTATAATATTTTTATAATATTACTAAAAATATATGAGTAAAATATATAATTGAATAAAAATATGTAGCTATCAAATAAGTTGGAACATGATATCAACATCTACAAATATGAAGGTTTTTAAATATAAAATTTTTTGTTAAATTTTGGAGGGTAATTTTGTCAAAAGAAGCTATAGGTTCATTCCTGATCGATTAGGAATGGCTAAACTCATGCTTTTGGGAATGAGAATTCCTGTGGGAATGAGAATTTGCATCTATAAATTATACCAATTATAAGATTATGAATGAACTTGGGATTACTCATTACATTCCTACTTCATTCCTGCATACCAATCATAGCATTAGTGTTTTATTCAAGATCATGGGATTATAGTTATTTATTTTATAAGTTACAACAAAAATAATGTGAAGTATTGGCATTTCAATTCAAAAACATAAAGTAGCAGTGTCTTAGTCATATGCTCTATGGATATTAATCGATGAGTTACAAATTATATTATACATATTAGAAAAATGTTGATATAATATTTGCTTCAATTTAATATAGTTCAAAAGAGTGAGATTTAAATTGAGAGAATATTAGAAAGAGAAGAAGTATATTGAAGTTTACATACAAGGTGACCTCCAACTTAACTCAATAAGAATATTATAATGTACTTTACTATTTATATTTAAGGTTAACTTTTATTATATATATATGATATGAGATAGTCCAACAGGCCCAACCCAACAAGCAATGTACCCCAGAGAAGGCTCCTAGGCCCACTTAACATACGTAGCCCAACGACCTTTCTGAACCCAACTAGGCTGGATCACTCAACCACAACTGCTTGGTTGAGCAAATTATCCTTAACTGCACCCAATGGGAGGCTTTAGGCCATCGTCCGTTCAACCATTCTTCTAGTCGATCGCCTATGTCTAGTCGATGATTATCGATCAAAGTGCTCATTCTGGTGCTGACTTATATCCTTATTGCATTCAATACCCTAACAGGCAACGTCTCTCTGCATTAATAGTGTGCATCACCCTAATATAGTCTCTACTACCAACTCTAGCTAGGAGGCTTACCCCAGAGTACTATTCACCTTAGAAAGCAGGAAATGATGCCAACTAGAATAGTATTGAAATTAGAAATGACCAACAAACCTTAAGCAAGGATAAGAGCCCTCTACACTTGATAGGGGCATCTTAGATATATCATCCACCAGAAGAAGGCTATAAATACCTCACTGCCAGCCACCCTCCAAGTAATATCATATACACTATATGCTTTTACTCTACTATTCGATTACCTCATTTAGATCAATACTAACTTAAGCAACGAAGTACTTTAGTCGAGGGCACCTTGGCTAGCTTAACATTTGTTGTTGGTTGTAGATCTCAGCCCCAAGAAGAACATCGTTGTTGGATCGTTAGACCTCCTTGGTCAAATCAGCCCAAATACTACCCTATTCACTAAGTACAACTTTCAACCTTATTATTTTTGGCATTGTCTGTAGAAAACTTGAGATTGCAATTGAGAAAATGGTGAACACTAAACGAGCCGCATCTGAGAAGGAGGATAATAGGAAGTCAGCATCTCTACCTACCCTTAGCCCTAGCAAGGTTTACATGCTCCAAACCCAAACGCCTAACAGAAGCAAGTTGTAACGCTGACCATGCCTCAGCTGATACAGCTTACAAGTGAACAAATCTTTACCCAAATTTCTGCTCTACTTTCCATAGCATTGAACAAGCACACCACCGTGTCAACCCAAGATGGTAGTGAAACTCTGCATCCACAACTACTTTTGTAAGAGGAAAGGTCCCCCCAAGACAATCGCAGTCACCCAAAGTCTAGGCAGCCACCACCTAGATGCGAAGCTAGCCCCAAATGCCCCCAGAGTGAGAGGGGATGATCGAAGCTAAGAGAGAAAATTATTGACTTTGTAGGCCACCACGTTTGACCTAATCGAGCCTTGCAGCGCGATAGGGTCAAACGTTCCAAACATGACCAACACGAAGAAGTAGATGAATTCGCAAATCACATAGCCTAATTTATTCAAGCCCCACAGTGCGATAGGGCCGAGCACATGAGACCTCATTTTGATCAAAACATTACCCAAGCTAATTGGGAGAAGTGGGAAGAAGTTTCCCACTAAGTACAATAACTAAACAAACGCGTCGACAAGATCTCAAGAAGAAATAATGAAAGGGTGCCAAACCGTAATGGCCCCTAAAGGTCTCATCAAGAGAGAAGCTTCCCTTTTATCCAAGAGATTGTCGATGAGCATATTATCATCAACACTAAGGTCCTGATCGACTTTTGAGGTATAATAGCTCAACAAATCCTAACAAGCACTTGATGCAATTCAAACATATAATGCAATTGCACAGGCACAATGAGTACATCCACGTGAAGATGCTGGTGACCATATTCTAAGGCATAGCACTCGATTGGTTTGTAAAGCTGGAGCCCTCATAGTAATACTCCTATGATCAACTCTACGATAAATTTCTCCATCGGTTTGTCAATCAACGAAAGGTGAAACTCCCCCATACTTATTTCCATACTATCAAGTAGAATGAGAGAGAGTCTCTTTGTGACTTTTTTATGAGGTTTAACACGGAGGTCCTAAAGATAAACAACCCTATGATCGAGTTCCTGATCAACATGTTGTTCTTGGGACTCAAGCACAAAGAATGCGCCAATATTTTGGTACAAGAGCGCCCAGGGTTGATGGAGGAATTGCGCAACCTGGCGGAGATATATATGACCCTAAGAGGAGATAAACAAGTTAAAGTTCAGAAACTCTGAGGTCAGAAAAAAGAAAAATAAGGAAAGAGATGACCAGAAACACAAAGAGAAGAGTCGATCTCTAATAAAGCGTTTCCACAACTATACTCCACTGAATATTCCGATGAGAGAGATCCTATTTTCCATTTAGCATGATAATCTCATCAAGAAATTGAGAAAGCTGACGGAGCTGAAGTAATGAAAAAATCAAAGAAATATTGCCATTTTCATAAATAAAAGGGGCATGATATGGACGAATGTTTCAATCTCCACGACAAAATTGAAAAGCTCATTAGACAGGGCCATCTCAAAAAATATGTGGCCATTGAGATGCATATTGAAGGGGGCAAAACTAACCAAACTCCCCATAGAGAGATCGATCAGCCTAAGGAAGAAGGACAAAGGAAAAAAAACCTGCCTAAGAAGATCACCTGCCCATTCGAGGTGTAATTGACATAATTGCAAGAGAACCTACTTAGGGGGACTCAAAATTAGGAAAAAGGTAAACTCAGAGAAGGCTAGAGTCAACCAAAGCCTCGCCAATCAAAATAACATTCCATTTATCAACAAATGACCTGGCCTTGGCCCACTTCAAAGGGAAGAATATCGACCATAAAACTAATTATCTTATGGTAGTCTCTATTGAGATTGCCAACTTTGAAGTGAGAAAGGTTCTAGTCAATAGCGGTGACCCCGCCAACATCATCTTCCTCTCCATATTGAAAAGTATAAACTTAGGGCAGCTAAAGTTTGAACCTATGTGTACCCTTTTGATCCAGTTTAAGGGGTCAAAAATCATTTCAAAAGGCTCCATCAATCTCTCAACATCATTTAGGGGAGTGCCCTGAAGAACGACTTTGATGAAAAACTATCTAGTGGTGGATGCCTCATTCATTTATAATATCATAATTAGTCGACCAACTCTCAATGACTTCTATGCCATCATGTCGACCTATGATATGAAGATCAAATTCTCAACCTCAGCTAGCATAGGTGAACTACTGTGAAACATCAAGAAAGCTTAGCGGTGTTACAATATTTTGGCCGAGTCTAGGACGCTCCTGTAGTGGAACTCAATGAGGTCTAAGACCACAAGAAGAGGAAGTTAGAGGATATTCAAGTAGATCCTGTTAGGGAGTTTAAAATAGTTAAATTAGAATAAAGGAACCGCAACAAGATAACTTAAATTGGCATAGATATGGGCCCTCACTTAAAGTGTATTATGATCAATTTTCTGAGGAAAAATATTGACATCTTTACTTGAAAGGCATCTGACATCTAGGGAATCGAATCTAGTGTAATTATACAATGCCTTAATTTGACCCCTCATATAAGCCGATCAAGCAGAATATGAGGATATTTAATATCGAAAAGACCCAGAACATCAGAGAGGAAGTCAGGAAACTCTTAGATACAAGTTACATTGTAAAAGTTCAATATCCATCTTGACTTTATAATGTTGTACTCCTCCTAAAGAATGAGGGACAATGGAGTGTATGTAATGATTTCACAAATTTAAATAAAGTTTACCCTAAGAATCCTTACCCTTCGCCTCAAATAGATTTACTAGTATATTCCACAACTAGTTGCGAGTTGTTAAGTATGATGGATACATTCCAGGGGTATCACCAAATATTCATGGCCCCCAAAGATAGAGATAAAACTTCTTTTGTGGTTCCTAATGGAGTTTATTGGTTTTTGGTCATATCGTTTGAACTTAAAAATGTTGGAGCAACCTACCAGAGGCTAGTCAACTTTTATGTTTAAGAATGAAATAAATAAGTCTATGGAGTTATATGTCGACGACATGATCATAAAGATGAAAAAGCCCAGGACCATTTGCTCAACCTCAATCACACTTTCGTAATATTTAGAGCATTTAGTCTAAAGTTGAATCCAAATAAGTATAGGTTCGGGGTTTAAGGAGGTAAATTTTTAGGTTATATGGTCAGTTAGCAAGGCATTGAGGCCAATCCACAAAAGAATCAAGCCGTTTTGGACATTGCCCCACCTCGAACAGTCAGAGATGTACAACGACTGGTCGGGATGATGATTTCCCTCAGGAGATTCATTACTCGACTGGCAGACAAAAGCCTATCTTCCTTTAAATTTCTGAAAAATACCAAAAAATTAGGTTTCCAATGGAACAAACAATGTGATCGGGCACTGATCGAGTTAAAATAGTATTTGTCCTTGCCCTCTATGCTTGCAAAACTTGAGCTTGGAGAAGTACTTCACATATACTTAGCTGTCTTGAAGGTGTTGATCAACTCGATCTTGGTCTTGACTAGAGGTGAAAGCCATTAATTAGTTTACTATTGTAGTAAGTCACTACAAGGACCAAAGCATAACTACTTGGAGATCTAGAAATTTGCATTAGCCCTTGTCACTACGGCTCGAAAGCTGTGTCTATATTTCCAGTCTTATGCCATGATAGTGCTGATCAACCAACCATTGAAGCAGGTGCTATTGAAGGCAGACACTTCTGGGAGGTTAACCAAATAGGCCATCGAATTAAGAGAATGTGATATTACTTTCCAGCCTAGAACAGCTATCAAAGCGCAGGTCTTGGCTTACTTCACCGCCAAACACGTCGACCTGCCTGAGAAAAGTAGCAAAGCCCCTCTCACTTGGACTTTACATGTTGATAGATCTTTGACCACATCAGGAGGGGGAGCAGAAGTGGCTCTCCATTCCCCAATAGTGGAGGAATATGATTTTTTGATCAAACTTGACTACATAGTTACTAATAATAAGATGGAATATAAAGCCCTTCTCACGGGGATAAGGATAGCACTTAACCGAGGCATCAAGCACTAGCTATGATCACAGACTCTCAATTGATAGCAAAATAGGTCGAGGGAAATTTTGAGGCAAAAGATTCAATGATAAGTCTATACTTGGTCGAGGTTAGAAAATTATAGCAATCATTCAAAAAGTTCGCCCTCAGTTAGGTACCCCGATCTGAGAATGAGTGTGCAAATGTCCTATCCAAATTTGCCAACTTGACCAGAGGCATAAGAGATAGGATGATAACTTTTTTGGTTGCTGATAAGCCGTCGATCGACCCACTTGAGGAGAACCTGGTAGCAAGTATTGAGGTGACAGTTCCTTCATGGCAGGATCTGATAAAACTTTACTTAAATTATGGCATAGTCCCCGAAGTTAAGAACAAAGCTCATCGCCTTATAGGACAAGCTGCCAAGTTTGCGCTCGATGAGCATGGCCAACTGTATAAGAGATCGATCTCTAGATTGCCCCTGAGGTGCTTACATTTTGACCAAGCCCGTGAAGTATTGCAGAATATCCACGTAGGTATGAATGGTAACCATTCTGGGGAAAGATCCCATGTGCATAAAATCATTAGGTATGGATATTTTTGGCCAACATTACTAAAGAACGCTATTGATTTTGCTAAAAAAAGCCCATCATGCCAAGTCCACTCAAACCTCCCATACCCATGGTCATTGTTCAAATCTCATGCCTATTTAACGAGTAAGGGATTAACATTTTAGGCCTGCTACCAAAGTTAACAGGTCAGCAAAAGTTCATAATTGTAGTGGCCAAGTATTTTACCAAGTAGGTCGAAGCCGAGACTGTCCCAAAGATAATTGATGTGACCATCAGGAATTTCATC
>JACGDI010005618.1:944291-958888 GCA_014898725.1 Jacaranda copaia
TTCAAATTGACCCCACAATCAACATAAAAGCAGCTTCACACTACCACTTCAAGTTTCAAGTCAATCCCGTAGTCGATGAAAAAGTAACTTCACACTGCCACTCCAAGTTCTAAGATGACCACACAGTCAACTCAAAGTAGTTACATATTGCCAACTTAAAGCTTTTTAATCCAAACTATATAATCAACCCAGTAGTCGATCAACAAGTTAATCATAAAATAATGATAATTGACTATAAAGTTGAACAAAGTTGTGAAAACAAACTCTTAAATGCCCTTCGGCAAGACTATGTATATCTCTCAACACTAACCAAAATTGACAAAAAAATTATTGGATTTTTTTGAAAACTAGTATGGTTGTCAACTATTCACTCATACAATCATGATAGTAAAGTTGCATTCAACAAGAATGCTATAAAATAAATTTTATTCAACAACAAAGATATCAAAATGATCTTTCATTCATAAGAAGTATTCAGTACAGTAGCATTATCCATTACAAAAAAAGAAAGAAAAAAAGCAAGCAACAATAGCGATAGAGAGTTTGAAAATCAAATCTAGCTTGACCCAATATGGGAACCATTCTGCAAGTCTTGGTTGGGCTCCGACATCGTCAATGCAAATAGCTAAATAGCTTAAGCTGGTTATAGAGGCCCCACGATGTCGCTCATGAAATCAGTTGAGTGCAACACATATTGCGCAACATTGACCAAACCCTCTCTTAGTTCAAAGGTAAGGTCCTCAGTGAGGGCAAACTCAGTCACCAATTCAGCCAGCTTGGCTTCGACCTCAACCTATTTTTGTTGGGCTTCAGTCATAGGCTCGATAGGTGTATTTGTCACAGTATCCTTATCCCTACCCCTATCGACAACACCCATCTTAGATTCAAGGTAAAGCTAAAACTTTTCATCTAGGACAAGGCTCTTCTACTTCTATTTTTTACCCAAAAAGCATAGCCCAGATACTCGAGCTATTTTATCGCTTTATTGAATACACCACGAGCATCATCGATAAACCACACTTGTGTCTTGAAAGGCTGAGCTTAGTATGAATTGTTCCACTATCTCCCATCGCATTGTGGGGAGCTGTTAAGTGATGGCCGCTCGAGCTTCTTCAAGCGTATCAACACGGTCAATCGATCGACTAAAAGAGTAGCTCATCTGCATATCCAAGTGAGCCTTCTTTAGCACGAAGTCCATTTAACTCCTCTTCTCGATAGCCTCAACCAGCTACTAGTCCTTAGCATTGAGTTGCTCTTGGAGGTTAGCCACCTCTTTTATTAGTTGATCAACCTACAGCTGGGAAAATTCGAGCTGAACCTGAGGGTCTTTAGATCCCCTCCCTCTCATAGCTCCTCGCAATCTGCTAGGGCTAACTCTATCCAACGGTCAAAGTGGTTTCCCAACTGGCTTACTTGAAACAGAGTGTTAGTAATAATGTAACTTTTTGAAAGAAGAACTCGATAAGAAAGTAGTTGACTTCACACTTATCATATTGCTATGGTAGGCCAAAGCCCTTAGCATGCCAACCTAACTCAAGCCCATGAGTCTTTGCTGGTTTGTGGAAAAGAGCCTAATCACCATCCACTTGAGGGCATCGGTGCCCATCATCCCCGATTGTATGATAGAGGTAGAATTAGTTACCTCTATGGTGGGGTCAAGTCCAAAGCAAGGCAATTCCAATTGGGGAAGTTGAATAACACCCTCATCACTATGTTTGCCAAACAAGTTGTAGCCCATCACCGCCTTTTGCTTGCCTTTGTCACCTACTGTCTTTTTAAGCACTGAACCCCTTGCTTGGTCATTTGTCTTTTGCCCTAACCTATAGGGCTACTTCGAGCACGCTCCTCTGTTTAGGGGTGTTGGGGCACCTGTTCGATCTAGGGCATGGTGAGGGTAGCGATCGAGTGGGTCTAAGGGGCAGGCTCTACTATAGGGGCACCTCATCGAGCAACCACTCAACAACAATCATCATTATTTGAGCTCTTGCTAAAGCTTTTGCTTGACTGCGGGCCATCATTTCTTCCCGAGCTGCCAACATAAGTTAAATCCAAAAAGATTAGAATTGAGCAGAAAGATATAATCTATAATTAACATAGTTCACAAAGATCTTTACCTAGCCGGTCACCCATAGGCAGGTCGAGCACGATCGGTGACAAGCCTACTAACATTAGACATCTCTTCTTAGTTAAAACTAAGGCCTCAATCTGCCTAAATTCAACCAAATCCCAAACGAAAGTGTTGGGTCAGCTGAGCATTTGGTTCCCCGATATTTTGACATGTCCCTTTCACCACCCTTTAGGAATATTAAACTCCCCAAGCCCTCGAACATAGAGAAAATATTTTTTTCACTCTTAGCCATATGATGAAGAGGGGGTTACCAGAAATTTTCAATGCAGACACACCATCAGATAATAGAACCCAGACTCTTTAGTACTACCCAACTTCTAGGACATGAGCAAATAGAATAGATTGGAAAAATTGGCAAAAAAGGCTAGCTAGTCGAACAAGTGCATCAGCACAGCAAAATTGTAGATGGTGGCGAAACAATTGGGTAAGAGTTGAGTTATACAAACCTTGAGGTCCCTCAAGAGGTTGACTATGGCTAGTGCTAAAGGAAACCTAAAGCCGCACTTGAATCCTTCCTCAAGCACCATTATGCATCTTTGTGGAGGTCGACGCATCCTACCCCAGAGCCTCGGCACCAAAAATTCATAATCATCAAGAACGTGGTACATCTCCCTAATTTGGACTAGGTCAGTAGAGGCGATCTTAGACACTATTCACTATAATGGTCCGAAGTAAATAATCGATCACACGATACTAGCACTTCACTCCGCCCAGCATCACCCCAAAAAGCAACTCTCCTAATACTCGAGCTGCTAGAGGTCAAGCTATTAGAGTTACTCTCAGATAAACTTCTACCCCCAAACTCCCCTTGAAACTGTACACCATCAAACCTAGTGTCCTCGCTATCTAAGATATCTTTACAAAGAAAAATGAAGAAAAGCACAAGCTTGCAGAAGAATTTACAATGGGTAGCTTGAAAACTCTAAGGTGCAAAAAGGATTTAAAGAACTCTGAAGGCAAGAACTCGATCAGACCAGATTCAACAAAAGTGAAAAGTGAATATTTCCACCCCACTTATTTATAGGCATTTAGATGCGAAAACCCAAGCAGCAGTAATAATCACACTATCGCCCCTTGGCGCTTTATATACCGTAATGTAACAGACACATTAAATGCACAAAATCATCAAAAACCCTAGTCGAATATTCAAAAATCTCGATCAAGAGTTCAAAACCCTAGTCGAATACACATAGTCATCATAACTATCATTCAGTTATCTACTCCCTACTCCTTCTTGTCGACAAGCTCAATCAAGACTGTGGGTGAGAGGGACTTATACTATGGGATAACCCAACAAGTCTAGTCCAATAAGCTAGCGACCCTAGAGAGGGCTTCTAAGCCCACTTAACATACATAGTCTAATGACCTTTTTGGACCCAATTGAGTTAAATCACTCGACCACAACTGCCTAATCGAGTAGACTATCCTTGACCGCACCCAGCATAAAGCTTTAGGCCATTGTCTGTTTAGCCATCCCTCTAGCCGACCGCCTTGTCTGGTCGATGATTGTCGGCTAGAGTACTCACTCCGGTGTTGACTTATATCCTTGCCATATTTAATGCTCTAACAGGCAGCGTGCCTCCACATTAATGGCGCATGCCACCCCAATACGGTCTTTGCCACCAACTCTAGCAAGGAGGTGCACCCCCAGAGTACTATTCATCCTGAAAAGCAGGAAATAATGCCACTTGGAATAGTATTGGGATTGAAAATGGCCAACAAACCTCAGGCAAGGATAAGAGCCCTCTACACTTGATTAGAACATCTTACACATATCACCTACCAAGAGACGACTATAAATACCTCACTACCAGCCACCCTCTAAGTAATGTCATATTCACTATACGCTCTTACTCTATTGTTCGATTACCTCATTTCAATTAGTATTAACTTGAGCGTTGATGTGCATCAACCGGGAGCACCTCAATTAGTTTAACTTTTGTTGTTGGTTGCATATCTCAACCCCAAGAAGAATATCACTGTTTGATCATTCGACCTGCATGATCAAATCAGCCCAAACACTACCTTATTCACTAAATACGACTTTCAGTCTCATCAATATGTATTACATGATAATCTTTAGTATTTTACTCAAAATCAAGTTTAATATTTGGTATAGGTATAATATGATGCTCTTTAAATTTTTATTTTTATCTAAGTTTAATGTTTATTATATATTCAGGAAGCATGTGTGTGGTGACTGTCCTATTTTTTCGAAATATTAGAAGTATTTTAATTTGGCATGACAGTTATATTTTTATGGTAATATGTTGTTTCCATCAAGCAACCATAATATAAATTTAATACCACTATCGACTTTGGAATAGAGATTGCTACTTTACTAAGTGAAGGTTCAAGAAAAACCATACATCATTATATATAATAGTCTGTCTTCAATCGGTATATTCTATTCTTATATTAAAATGAGTTGGAAGGCAGGTGAGCAGTGAGTGGCAAATGACAATACCCTTGCAATTTTATGTATAAATGCACATGTGTGCATTTGAAAAATTAAAACAAAATAAAATATAAAAAGAGAAGAAAAAGGTTGGCGTTAGAAGCATTTTAAAGTTCAGGTTGTTCATGTGATGTATTACTCCAATCGATGATGTGACAAGGGTGATACTATGTGAGGTATGATCTTAGTGCAGAACATGTTCTCATTAGTTTTTTATAACTCATTTTAAATGATTTATAACCTCTATTTTAATATATATTTTATTTTTTATTTTATTATATGAATATATTATATAAATATTAAATAATTTTTTATAAAAATAATTAATTAATAATCAAATACACTTAATATATATACATCATATTAAAATAAAAAATAAAACATAAAATAGAATAAAAAATCTAAATCACATTTTAAGACATCTTATCTCTCTACATGCCCACTTATTAACCTACTAGAATATTTACTTATTAACCTCTATCCCATGTTTTTACGTAATCCCTATGCTTTATTATTCACTAATTTTTATTTATGTTTAAAGCTTTGTACACCTCTTTATGTAGAGAGAGAATTTCCTCTTGCAGTGACTTGAGACATACTTACAACTACTACAACAATTTACAAATTTAAAAATAAAAAAAGAAAAAGAAAAGTTGAATTGAAAAGGATGTTTTTGTGGTGGGACTTGAACTCAATAACTTGTCCAAATTTGTTTGCTTGCCCAAATTGGTTTGATTTGAACAATGTTATCATGTTTTTGTGTGTTTCAAAGAGACCAAGTCAATAGTGTACTACTAAATCAGCTAGAAATTCTATTTTAATGGCTTATTTCCTTAAAAAGAGTGAGATTCACATGCTTCAACCTGAAAATTTTATCTTATTTATTTGCTTACACCATATTTTTATTGAAAATATTGCTTATTTTCATTTTCAATTTTATCTACTCCTACTCTTATTATTCTATTATCACGTCAATTAAACTAGAAATTTTATAAAAAATATCCACTTATTATCAGAATAATTAAAATATACAAATATTATAAAGATATCTTTTTTGTATAGAAATATAGAATTAATAGATTTCCATTCTTATACAAACCCCTACTCAATATTTACAAATAAATTATCCAAATACTTTTTTTTTTCTCTCTACAAAACCAATCACTTCTTTAATTTGTCACATTCTAAAAATGCTGGAAACTACAGCTGGTAGTGAAAATTTAACCAATTAAAGAACCCGTAGTTTCTGATTTTAGGGAAAATGAAAAGAATTAATTGAGTGGCAAAGGAATTTAATATTATATTTAAACCAAAACAGAGAACTCTTTGGAGAAAAAAAAAAGGTAAATTGTATTTTTGGTCCCATAAATTAGACCCATTTAATTTTTAATCACATTTTTTATGACTTTTGCATATTACATCTAATAATTACCTGTTTTCTTTTTTTTTTCAATTTGAGGACCAAAGAAGCTTTCCGTCCAATAGTTAACAAAGTCAATCACATACCACTCATGTGACCATTAAATTGGTGCTTTTTTGATCCCATAAGTTAGGACTTTTTAGATTTTGGTCCCAACAAAGTTAGGAATCATCAACCAAAAGAACCACCAACAGATATGGTAACATAGTTTGCCTTATTTGAAGTTCTAAAAACTTTTTCTTTATTAGATTCAATATCTTAAGCGGCCCAAATATCACTTGTCTTCCTCTTTCACACATTTAAAGTTTGCCCAAGCAGAGATGCCATAACTAATATTAATGGAAGCACAACCATAAAAACCTCCTATCTACATTTTCATCTATCCATGATGTTTTCAATGGAGGTGGTGTGTCTTAAAAACAAATGGAACTTTCACTTCCAGACATTTTTCTTTCCTTCTCTGCAAAAATAATCTATTGGAGCTCTAGTTAGGACTAAAAATCCAAATTGACTTAACTTATGAGACAAAAAATGCTCAACTTAATGGCGATGTGAGTGACACATGAGCCACTCCATTAATTTATGAATGAAAGTCCTTTTGAGTCCTCGAATTGAAAAAAAATTGCAATTATTGGATATAATAAGTGAAATCGATAAAAAATGGAACCAAAAGTTAAACACTCTTAATTTATGAAACTAAGAATACGATTTACCCGAGAAAAAAAATAAACCAAAAAAAAAGACTCGCGTATTTTTTGCACTCAAAACTTGCAGAATCATTGTGTTTCAATGGAAATGACATGTCAAAATTGCTTTAAGCATACACGAGAGAATAGGAATGGCACCCGAGCGGGGCGGGGGCAGGGAGATACTCCCCCATCCCCGTCCTTGAGCTCTGCTTGTTCTTCCATTCCCGTCCCCATTCCCCAAACCCCTGTGGGGATCCGCGGGTTTCCCAAAATTAGTTATTTTTTTATTGTATATACAATTGATTAAAAAATAAAGAATAATTTCTAAGCACATGATTAAAGCAACTCAAATATCTTTATTATTACTTTTACTAATATTCCTCAAAAAGTGTGAATCCCCTTTAATATATGGCTCCATATAACTTAAATATGTGCATTAAAATACAAATACTTCTTATTCCACAATGACAAAAGTACTTTTTCCTCACTCATATACTTGGGGTTTTGACTTATAAAAAAAGAAATGTTCTATACTAATAGAGTTGAGTCCATAACTAAAGGATTTAAAACTGGGTCTTATATTCAATTGTGACAATTTAAACACATTTCTCACTGCAAGAAAAAAATTAACAATAAAATATTTAATAACAATATATAAATTATCACTTTTATATATATGATCAAGTGACAAAAAGGTTATGTTTTGTCACTTTAATGATTTTAACAACTAAACAATGATAAAATAAATGTTGAAATTGTTATCGTTGATGATTAGTAACACACAGAGAAACAATCCAATAACAATGAAAACTAGCTTTTTACAAAATTATAGTAACAATTTCTATTAGCACTAAACTATCACTATAAGAACATCAATAATTGTTAATTTTGACAACTTAAAATAATAATCTCTATCAATATTAGTTTATTGTGACAAAATAAAAATTATTGCTACTTAAAATATATCATTAATAACAAAACAAAAGTTATTCTTACTTAATTAAAACATATCATTAATGACAATTTTAAAATTGTCACTAATATCACAATTTTCTTCGATATCTTGTTAAGTTTGTAAAAATCACTTAATGTAAGTAATTAACGATAATTTTTATACTATCATTTAATATATATATATATATATATATAATAGGACAAGTTTCATATCATTAAGAAAATAAAACTCTGCATTGCTTAAGATTACACATATTCCTTTTTCATCTCGCCGTTAAATTTCTTTTTCTTTCCATAGTGAAACTCAAAATGATATTTGAGGGAACACTTTCTTGGCATATTGGGACTAAAAATTATATATATCGAAAATAAAATTATTTTAATTTTAGCTCAAAATTAATGTAAAATGTTTCCATGCCAATTTTATATGATTATTGATGTTCATCACATCAAATTTTGTATCGTTATATATTGCTTCTATAGTTGGACAACAAATTATTATATATATACATATAAAACTATATGTAACTTTCTTTGATTTAATGGTATAAAATGATTGAATTCTTTCGATGATAATTTGAAAGAAATATTATATATTTGGAGAAATATATTTGATTTTATTTCACAATAAGAAACATTATAAAAAAAATTATATTAGCGACAAAATAATAAATAATAATATAAAAATTGTCACTAGTAATATGTACAAATGATAATAATTTTTATTTTGTCATAATATAACTTATTAATGACAAAACTAATACAATATTTTAAATTATCACCATTAATAATTAATAACAACACCTCTATAATGACAACCTAGTACCAATAAAAATTATTACTACAATTTGTGAAAAGATTTCCACCGCAACTAAATTATTAATACAAGTGTGTCACTAATTATTAATAGTGACAAGTTAAACACTATTATTATCACTGTTTAATTTGTAAAAATTATTAAATTAACAAAATAAAATCTTTTGTTACCAAATATATATAATTAGTGACAACTTTTATATTGTTACTCATTATTTTATCACTAACTTATCATTTTCTTGTAGTGAAAAATAAAGATCAACAACAAAATGATAAGTGAAAATGTAAAATTAATTGCCACTAATCATATATATTAAGTGATAAAAAAATACTATACATTTAATAATAACAAAAATAGTGTTTAAATTATCACTATTGATAATTAATTAATACATATACATAGTTACAATCTAAATCCAATGAAAAATCTTATTGGTGACAATTTTTTATTATCTTACTATACACAAATTACTAATTAATTATAAAAAATGCAACTTCAAACACTAATTATCATTATTAAAACAATATTCAGGACAGATCTAGAGATGGGGGGGAATAAGCAGGGTCTCTTAATCCCTAGCTTTATGTGTGCATACAAATTAATTTTAATAATTATTATTTTTTAATTTTAATAATAAGTTTTATTAACTCTTTTACCAATTTAGTTTATAAAGCCCCCCAAAAATTTTAAACCTGTATCTAAAGTCAAATAATTAAATGAAACCAATTAAGTCCGGCACATTAAGACACCTCTATTTTATTCGTTTGACAACACATCTATAGAAATTTAGTGGAAAAAGGTTTTACAACAACTAACAAAACAAAAATAAGTGAATGTTTTAAAATAATTCTTTTTGTAATTATCTTTAACGTGTGGTTTGTCTCGCAACAATATAGGTTACAAGGCAAGCATCCTTCGCCCTGACAAATTCCTGCGTTTTGGTCATATCATGATTTTTCCTCTAATTTTTAGAAAAATCAAAGCGCACACCGAGGACTTTTGACAGATAAAGTTGGTACTTCCTCTGTTAATTTGAAGAGAATATTTTACAAGATTTTATCTACATCGAAATTTGGCATATTTACTCTGAGCGAAGCCAAGGCCTTGTTTGTTTATGAATTGAGGTTTTTTTACCAAATTTTTTTATAATGATTATTTGTTTGTATTTTAAATAATAAGTGAAAAATAAATTTAAAAAAATTATTTACTTGTTTTTTGAAAAAGAACGAGAAATCATACCAATTACTTATATGTTGAATTAGAAGCACGAAGATGAAATTTTAAAATTATTTGTACATATATGAATTAGATAGGGTAGACAAAAAATCACAACTAAATATTAAAAAATGAATTGAAAGTATATTTTATACTTTTTTGGGTACATTTTGAATAATAAAATTGAAGAATGTAACAAATTATTTATTTGCATTTTGAGAGTAAAAAAATATTTTGACAAGTTTCTAACAAACAAGCCCTAAATTTTCTTCCCTGCATCGTACCCATAATGCTAATCATCACAGCTTCCTTCATTTAAGCTTATATGTACCCCAATATTGAAACACCCTTTTGATTTTATTTTGATTTTCATCATTTTTAAAATTTAAAAAATTATTAAAAATAAATTTATATTTGAATAAATTATTGAAAAAATAATGATTATATTAATTTTAATAAATTACAAATAGAGAGAAATAAAAATAAGAGAATAGAAAAAAAAAAAGATATAAATTGTTGAAGAATATATTTTCAATATATATATATATATTGAGCAAAAATATATAAAAAGTGACGTATTTCATTTTAAAAATAATATAAAATATGAAAATAACCTGTAAAAATGAAACCAATATGGCTTTTGGTTACAATTGTATCTTGCTTGGTAGCTGTAGCATCAATACTGCATTCTTCATGGAGGGAATTTTTCCATTATCAAATACTGAATATAGTAAATTATTCAAAAAACGTCAAACACAAGTTCACAGAATCACGATCCAACGGAGAACTAATACAATCTTATCCACTATGATAATTGAAATAGGCAAAATCCTACATGCAATTAAAGAGGGAAAAGGGGGGGAACATTTATAACACCTCCATTCATTTTTAAAGACATGCACACCACCTCTTCCAAATGTAACAAAAAGGGTATTTTATCTACTCCGATAAACACATAATAATGTTTTGATGCATTTTTTATTCACAAAGAGATATTTATCTTGTTTCAATTATTGCATACAGGTTAATATCAATATTGGAGGGCGTTTGAGTGAACTTATAAACTATTCAAAACATCTTATAAGATATTTAAAAATTTATAAAATGGTAAAAAATATTTGATACATTTTTTTAAAAAAAGACTTGTAAAGTTTCAAAATAAAATGTTAGCATCTTACAAATTTTTTTTTAAAAAAAAAACTCTAAATATTTTCTAAAATCTTAACAAATTCATTCATTTTAATCATTTAATTAAAAAATTATTATTGCTAACATCTTATAAGTTTCAAAATTTTATTTTATATAATCACTTCAATAATTTATTATAAAAATAAAATCTAACATCTTTTAAATTTCAAAAACTTCTTATAAAATATAAAAATTTATAAGATATTTTAAATAAACTTAACAAAACACCCACTTAGTCCAGCTCGCAAACTATCCACATCCGGGCACATTATCATGCCAACATGAACTGGATTCAAGGGGTGATGTCTTCAACCCTCATACCCTATCACACACACAGGACTCAAAAAGATTGTATATCATGACTCATAAATAAATGGAACAAAATAAGTCCAAAAAGCTCACAAGCTAATTAACTCAACTCGGTTTCTGTATAATTAATAAATAATTCACGCAGAGATCTTTCACAGACAAGAGACTGCAAATAAAAGAAGCCATTGTACTTGCAGTCTCGATCCACACAATGAACTCCAATTTTTTATTCATTGAAATGCATAGAATCCTCAGATGAGCGACCACTTTCCACACAAGCACACACTAATTACCCCCGCGTCCAAGGAGAGAGTTTGTGTGTGTGTGTGCATACAACACATGCATACATAAGTAAATAAGGAGTGGGCTTCGGCTCGAGAAAAGAAGCGAGGTTTAGGGCAACACAAATCAAGTGATTCTGATGATTAAATTAATCGTCACTCCCACACCCGCAGACAAAACTGTGTGTCATGTGAATGTGGAGTGTATTAATTATTATTATTATTACTGCCAAGTTAAAAGGGGTCAATTGGTGCCACCACTTCAAAGTCGAAACCCATATCCAATGCTGCACAATGCTCACGAATGTCAACAAACACCATTAGATAATTAAATTAGCTTCAAGTTCCAAGATAGTATAGCACACACTGCCAAAAAGACCCATTGGGCATAAAAGCCTAATTAGTTTTTATCAACTAGGCACTAGGCACTAGATAATTACTGCAAAGCCTAAATAAGAAACCTACCTGTACATATATGCACACATATTTTTTGTTATACCAAGTGTGGGTGTGTACGCGCGCGCGAGCGCTCATATTATATATATATATATATATATATATATATTACACTTGTGCTGATTCGTTTTAGGCCAATTTCTAAAAATTGAAAAACAAAAATCACACACAAAACATTTCCTGAATTTTCACATAGCAAGACCAATTGATCTTACAACATTCTAGACCCATTCAATTGACGCCAAGATAAAGCCCTATTTCACTGTGAAATCTCCAAACACTACTTGTTTCCAAGAAAACACTTTCTCAAAACTTCCAACGCCATAACTAACTGCTCACAAAGTAACCCTCTGGAAAGTCTATCTTTACCTCATATGGCTTGACAGATAAAACAAACTCTAATAATGGAGGTAAAGCAACAAGCGAGTGGAGCAAATTAGGAGCCATTTGCAGCCATTAGATGCAACGCTAAAGCTTTCAAAGGACTGCCAAAAAAGAGGAAGTGGAGTAGTGTACTGCCACACGGAAAGGAATGCCCTCCATAAGTTTTTCCCTCAAATGGAGAGAGAGAGAGAGAGAGAGAGAGAGAGAGACAGACATTCAAGTTAGTCTTCCTATCTTTTATTTCAGAATTTTACTTTAGCATTGGAAGTATTCATTTTTGAATGATGGTGTCTTCCAGTTTTTTTTTTTGTTTGTTTGGGATAAGAGTATCTTCTTGTTTATTTACTGTCGAGACAGAAGAACTTAAATATCAGGCAAAAAGAAGTAATAATAATCATAATAATATCCAAAAACTTAAAAAGGCACAACAGAAAGAAAACCAAAGATAAAACAGGAAATAAAAAGGTTCGATCTAAAGCACAAAATGCAGATTTTTCAGTAAAAATTAATAATCTAAAAACCAGGTTTTTTGGTAAAAACGATTAATTAATAAGTAGTAAAATAATTCTCTAAGCCATACATACATCTGTTTTACAGAAAACCTCCTTACAGATTCATAGATTTTCTTCAGTAAAACACAAAGAACTGAAGGACCCCAAAAAAAAAGGAACCAGTAGAAATAGGTGAAAATGAGGCGGAAAGCAGTATAAAATTAACTAATAAACTGAGTTAATTAAAACCAGATCCTGAATGAAGAAGTCATATTCGGAATGAAGACTTTTACATAAAAAGATGTCTATATACTATCTGCAGATTCCAATTCAAAATACCAAAGAAAAAGGGGAAACTTTGCACTGCAAAAAAGATCCTCTTTCTTGAAATATTGAAAGTGAAGAAAAGTGTAACTGATTGAACAATTTAACAAACCTGAATACCCTGTCAATTATCAACTCATAATAATCAGTAAGGAGGGGTTTTCAGAATACCCTTTCTTCCAAACTGTGCACCCAATTGCAGAAATGACATAAGAACTAAGCAATGAAGAGATATGCAAAAGGGAGCTCCCTTCAGTCCAAGCACAGACAAGAACAGGATGAAATTTATCTCCCGCATCATTCACACATTCACAGTAGCATTGGGCCCCAGCTCCTCTACTGTGTTTGACTGAATGAGTCGGCAGCAAATTCAAACCCTTTCACCTATCCATGAGTGGACTGAAGGAAGCTCTCTCAAACAATCATAACATTAATACACCCCGCTACTCAAAATTATATACATTCACATTCAAACTTCGGAAGGAACCTTTAAAATGCACAAGTAAATCAATTAAAAAAAATCAAAATTTAGTCAGAAGCATATATACTTTGTCAGCCAAATCTTGCAACAACAATTTAAGGCTAACCAAAAACATACAAACAACTTTATATGGTTAATTAAGAGGTTTAAGCTGAGCTCATGAATGTGATTATGAAAAGCTTAGCATATGATTTAATGAGATTACTGCAATATTCATATATACATATATACACATACTGTTTTCTGTTTTTCCAACTCTTACTTCATGGCTTCTCAAATTGTCAAATTGAACTTTATGACATCCACTAGCAAATTTGTCAGCCTTTATTCTCGAAATTAGCCACAATTATGTCACATTGTATATATACCCGACAATTTATCAGGGATTTTAGTTATATTACCTACTAAAACATGGAATTATGATGAAGGAAAGAATTGAATCATCTCTAGATTAATCCCTCAAGATGGAGAAACTCAGATAACGAGTTCAATTAAACTTTTTTAAAGCAGACAACATAGAAATGAACCTATTATTCTTCTTCAAAGAACATAGACTAATTTAAGCGCTGATCCTTGTGTTAAAGGATTAAAGAATTTTGTTTCCAAAGGGAAGAAAATGCTTGCATGAACCCTAACCCTAACCCTTGAGAACACTAGAAACAGAACTTGTTTCTGAGCATCAGATCATAAATAACCAAATCAAAAGGCTAATATACTCAGATCCATGACAATTTATTTCCTAGAATGAAATTCAACGTAGGGTCATGCACATATAAGCCATTTTCCATTACATATTCCTCTTGCAGTGGGTGTAAATCTTCAGGAAAGACATTGGTTTGTTCTTTCAGAACAAAAATACAAAGGCAACATCTGAACCCGTTTAAAGATATATTGTGAATATATCACAGACACAGTAGTAAATTTATGTATAGACATTGATCAAACAAGAGAAGATTAAAACAGCTACTCAACTCAATGATTATATATATATATATATATATA
>JACGDI010005618.1:958988-986104 GCA_014898725.1 Jacaranda copaia
CCCCGAACCCCCGCCCCTCGTTAGAGAGAGAAATAGGGGATGTGCAGAGGCATGACTGGCACTGTGCGGAAGTAAGGAGAAAAAATAACATGTGGTGGGGTATTCTTTGACCATTACTTGTTATAGGTTTTTGCTGGCATGTTGTCTCCCTTTCTTCTTAGAGGGTGTAAGAAATTACCAGTCTTCTTTTGCTTACATTTGTTGTGGAGAAGTGTCATATAGGGTTCATCAATGCTGATTGCTGATAGCCGGGTGATGGGACGCTGCTGAAAATGACATAATTACCCCAAAACAATTCCAAGTGAAGTTATACATATTAATGTGGTAGGATAATTATCAAAAATCAGTATTGATGGACTTGCATACATATAATGAAGAAACAAACAATTTAATGTCAAGACGGGATTTCACCAAAATGGTTCTCAAATCTCATGCTGCGTTTACAGGTTCGTTGTGCAATGTTTGATATAACCAATCTTAGAGTGGAGAGAATTTCCAACTCAAGATAATAAAACAATCTTGCTTACGTTATGTTTGATTCTAGAATTTTTTTGAAAAAAGATAAAAAATATTAAGAAAAATATTTTTAATTATTTGATTGATAACAAAAATATTAATATAAAAGAAAGTTTGGGAAAAATTATAGTGTTATTGAGGAAAATAAATTTTTTTCATAAAATAATGAGAAAAGTCTAGAGCCTGGTTGGTTTTATTTTCATTTTCATCATTTTCAAAATTTGAAAAATTAGTGAGTTAAAATAAGTTGAAAATAAATTTATATTTGAATAAATTGTTAGAAAAATAATGATTATATTAGATTTAATAGATTATAAATGAAGAGAGAACGCAATAATAATAATAAAGAGAGAAGATTTATAGATTATTGAGAGAATGTATTATAGGTATTGAAAAATATGTTTTGAGAATAAAAATAAAAATATGTTGAGTGAAAACATATATATGTTGGGTAAAAGTATGTTGTGTGGGTGAAAATTTATACAAAGTAATATGTTTTAATTTTTAAATAGTTAAAAATGTGAAAATGGAGTTTGAGAATGAAAACAAATGGCTATTTGAATTTTCTCCCCTTCAACGCATTCATCACCCATCTTCTTTCGGTTCCTTTCTTCTTTATTTTTTTAACAATCAAATAAATTTGAAATTTTATATTTTTTTGATTTTATATTTCTTTCCCTAACATTTTCAACCAAAGATAGTCTTAATGAGTTTGCATCTTCATCAACTATATATGAACTATTATTATGGAATGCACAAAGGACATTAGTGATATCCACGGCAATCCTTGGGTTTGAATTTTAGTTATCAAAACATTAAAATATTTATCTTCACTTCAGTTATAGAAATTTGTGTATTACTTTTTCAGTTTTCTTTTCTACTTCATCTTCAAAATCCACTGGCCATACACATATAGTATATGCTGTAGATACTAGTCTTATTCCCACTTATTTTGTTATGATAATTAATGACACTTGATCTTGTTTTAAATCTTAGGGAATTTCTTTTTATTTCCAAGCAATTATTTTTATTTTTATTATTATTTGAAATTTTAAAATTATTAATTTTTACATATTTTTAGTAGAAGTATCACTTATTTCTATTTAATTTTTTTAATTATTCTATCATTTCATTGGCACATCAATCAAATTTAAGCTTGATTAGACATAAACACTCATATCATTTTAAAATAGTTAAAATATACATATATTTTAATTGTAGACATCTTTTAAATTTAAAAAATTAAACCACCTAAATTTTCATTTTTACACTATCCTAATCATTATTTTTAAATAAAAATCGACTACCAAAAAAGGGTATCAATAACTATAACATGGTCATTAAACAACTATGAATCGATCATTGATAGATTCAATAACCAATTCAGTGATCACTTGAGTCGATCATAAAAATTCTCATAAATAATTGGCATCAGTGGATTAATGACCTACAGCGGCCGTCAACATCAGTTACTAATGACCGCTTGCATACGTAACTAATATCAAGTGGGTCAAATAAAAAGAAAAGGTTTACAATCATAAAATTTTGAAAATTTGATTTGTCGCTTGTAGAAGAAGTTGCTAACCACTAAATCAAATACGTTATCGTATATGAGTTTTTAAAATATAATATATATGATTTGTAAAAATTAAAATATAATTATAATTAACAGTTTTGTTATTTATAAGTTACTATTATTTTTTAATTTTAAAAATTAACTAAAGTGGCAAATGTTCATTTAATGCTTGTATAATTTCTTCTTCAATCTAATAAAATACAATATTTATTATTTATACCTATTATATTTAAATTTTGGGCATGTTTATCATTATATATATTGTTTACATACATGTATGCACACATATTATAAATAGTATATACATACTAATATGTAAAGTAATTATAATTGGTTATTAATCAGTCATTAAGCATTTATTAATTAGTAACTGCAGTATATAATCACTGAAATGCGCGGAAACTAGTGCAGTGTACTTTTTAATTTTTAAAAATCTTAAAAATTAAAAATAAAAATAACTCCAAACAAGCCTTTTTTATTTTTAAAGTTTTCTCTTCCATAGAAGCAGGACAAAGTTTAAAGTTGGGCGCAAGAGTATGGTGAAAGAAAAGTGCCACCAAAATGGTTGTAACTTGTAAATAGAGATGGTGTTTGATAATCTTAATTATTTAAAAAATTTTAGAACATTTTTATATTAAAATTTTTAGAAATTATAAAATATTAAATTTTAATGTATAAAATAAGCTTTTAAAGTGTTTAGATAAAAATAAAATTTTAAAATTTGTTTGGAATTCTATAATTATTTTTAATCCCTTTAGTTCTAAAGCTTTTAATTATTATAATTATTATAATTAAAGGAATTTTTTAAAATTTTAGAATTAAATTAAAAAACTTTGTATTTTTTTTTTGTAAAAAAGGAATTTATAAAACGCTGAACTCTGAATTCTGATTGTAAGAGTTTAGAAAGGTAATCATCCTCTAAACAATGGTCACCAACATATTTCTTCCCTTTCCTTCGTACAAGGAAGACTTTTAACATATGCCTTGAATTCATGTTTTAAAAATCATAACAGACCGGCTGGTCCAATCGATCGGATTAGTGATCGGTGGCTAATCCGATTCGATTGAAGCATAAGAATCAGTATAGGTCAAAATCGGTCAAGAAATAGTTGAACCGGTCAAAATCGAACCAGTTCAACCGGTTCATTTGTTTTTTTTTTTTATGAAAATTTTATATTTTTTTAAGAAGGAAAAAAAGTGAAAAAAAAGAAAGAAAAATTATGAGTTAAAGATGATGATTAAAAATTTTGGACATGTAATTTTTTGAAACATGAATTTATTTTTTTGAAATTTAATAAAGTGGTAGTTATATGTGAATGCTTATATTTAATTTGTTATTTTATTTTGTTTAATCTCTCTTAAATTATGTTGAATATTTAGTATAGAAGAATATATTTTTACTTTGAGTTGAAATAAGAAACAAATGATTACTTAAATCAATATGAAACATTATTTTTTATTTATTTATAGTTGATAAATTGTGCAATAGTATTATTTTCTGAAAAAATGTACTTAAAATTAAGTAAGTTGAATTTTTTTTTTCAAATAATATTTTTTTATATCAATTGAAGGTTTTATTTTTTTGTAATATTAAAATATTATATATATTTATAAAATTAAATATAATTATTACATCATTATGTCATCATATCGATTCTACCAATGATCGAATTGATTGAATCGGTAATTAATAAGATCATCGATTTATTGTTCGGCCCAATTTTAAAAACATTGCTTTAAATAAAGGAGGTGCTTGAGTTCTATATCTCGGTCCCCTCCATTATCTCTTTGCATTTCTGAAGTAGATTATAGTAGAAATCTTAGTGTGTAATTAAGTACAAAAATTATATTTTTGATCATATAAGTTGATCTATTTTTTAGTTTCATCCTTTAAGAATTCGTTTTCCAATAGTTGTTTGTTTGTCTGACGACGACGTAGTAGTAGCAAATAGCAATTTCGCCTCCAATTTTAGAGCTTTAAGGTGTAAATTACATAACACTCCTCGTATTTTGCAAATTGACAAAATAAATAAATAAATAAATAAAGGGTAAGAATCAACAAGACAGAGAAATCCATCTCAACGACCGCTCAGAAAAGTACCATGGTACTCGCGCGCACTATCATGAGCGGGCTGTGGCCGAACGGGGGAGGGCATTGATTATTAGTGATGTAAATGGATATTAAATAAATTGAATATATTAATTTTATATTTATATTTATTTAATTTTTTTAAATATTTAAATATAAATACAAATTTAATAAATATTTAAAAATAAAATATAAATTCGTATTCGTTAGATATTGATTAAATTCGAATATATTTGCATTCGATTATAATTATTTAAATTTATTTATATTTTATTAAACGTATCCGTATTTGAGTTATTTTTTTATATTAGTATTCAATTATAATTATTTAGATATCTATTTATAAATACCCAAATATGTAAATCTATGAATTTATAACAAATATATATTTTAATTAATAGAAAAAACTATATAATTTCATTAAAAAGAAAGCAATCAAACAAATAGTATAATTTTTAATTAATAATTAATTTTATAATTAATTATTAACACTTATTAATAATAATAATGACATTGAAGTATGTTAATTATAAAGTCAACCAACAATAATTATGTTGATTAATTTTATTCTTTAATTTTTTTCTCTGTATTACAATGATTCTTTAAATTTATTCCTTTTTCTTCCCAATTCTTCAATTATAATTTATATATACAAATATGAATTATGAGATTTTTCTTAAAAAAAATAAATAATATATTATTTAATAAATATATATTTGAAGCAGATATTAAACAGATCGGATACGTATTTACCATATCTGTATCCAATTATAATCGAATATATACTAATCGAATATGGATAATATCCGCTTTAAATAGATACAAATAAATTTTATATAAATAAATATGAATGCGAATGGTAAATAAATTTTCAAATATCTAGTTACAGTTCTACTGAATACTTTTGAATTGATGAGGTTTTCTTTTCCCCTTTAGCAAAACACATGCAGTTTTATTCCCCTCTGAAACAATTCTAAATTTTTGAATTGTGGTGTAATTTTTAATTAAAAAATTGAATTTTTTGGCCAAAATAAACGAAAATTAATAAATGATGGACTAAATAATAAATCAGATAGAAAAAAAATGTGAAGCTCAAAATTAACAAACCAATATTGGAATACTAAAATTATAATTTTTTCCTCTATAAATAGTTAAAATAGTTTATTAAGATTGTATATATATTTTTTAAAAAGTAAGGATTTTTTAATTTATTTAAAAATTTTAACAAACTTTTTTAATTTAACTATTTAATTTTAAAGTGTCACCACTAATATTTCAAAATTTTCAAAATTTTATTTTATCACAACACTTTAAAAGCATAATTTTATAATAAAATTTATTGTTTTATAAATTTAAAAGATATCTTAAAATTATGATCTAAGAACTTATAACATATTTTAAAAAAAGTTCAGGCAAACACTCTCTAATATCCTAAATTTATCTGACATACTATGTTGAATATGGTGGACATGAGATAACTAATCATAGTGCTTCGGATAAAATACATATTGCTATTGAATTGTATCTTTCTTATATGAAACACTCCACAAATAAAATTTTATACAATTTATTGCCTTGATAAACTCTATATCTAATGAATTCTCATTGATACCCTTATTAGTAGTGGCAATTTCAAGTATGACCGATTGACTCAACACGAAAATTTTGAATTTTAGTCCATTCATTATAAATTTGGGGGCAATAAGATTGGCATAAATAGAAGGAACTCACATTACAGGTTCTAGCTAACCCATTATAGGTTTGAGTGCAGTAAGTTTGACATAGTGTTTTTAAAATTGGATCAAATTGGACTAATCGGTCGAACTGGTGACTGAAGACTAATCCGGTCTGGTTCAAGCATAAAAATCCGTGACTGGTTGATCCAGTCAAAATTGATCAAAACCAGTCAAAATCAGTTAAATCGGTATCGGTTCAACCGATTTTTGATTGGTTCACTTATTTTTCTTTTTTCTTGAAAATTTAAAAATTAATTTTTTTAAAAAATGAAAAATGTGAAAAAAAAATTATGAGTTGAAAGATGGTAATTAAAGATTTTGGACATACAATTTTTTGAAACATGAATTTATTTTCTTGAAATTTAATGAAGTGGTAGTTATATGTGAATACGTATGTTTAATTTGTTGTTTTATTTTGTTTAACATCTCTTAAATTATGTTGAATATTTAGCATAGCAAAATTTATTTTTATTTGGAGTTGACGCATGAAATGAATAATTACTTAAATTAATATAAAATATTATTTTTTATTAACTTAATATTTTTTCCCCTAAAAAATGTATTTAAAAATAAGTAAGTTGAAATTTTTTCAAATAATATTCTTTCTATATCATTGAAAGTTTTATTTTTTGTTAATATTAAAATAATATATATTTATAAAATTAAATATAATTATTATGTCATTATAACAGCATGCTGATCAAACTAGCAGTCGAACCGATCGAACCAATAACTAGTAACATCGTTGGTTCTTATCCGATTTTAAAAATATTGATTTTTACATAAATAGGAGGAACTCACATTAATTATAGGAGTTTTAGCCAACTTACCATAGGTTTGGGTGCGCAAATGAGTAGGATTGGACCAAAATTAAAACCCAAATTTTAATTTTCAATTACACAATAATACGAATCTATCTGAAACCGGTCAAAAAATTCAACATAGCAAGCGAACAAAAGCTTAAAATTTTTTGGCGAATACTTTGCTTGTATTGTGCTCACTAAGGACGACAAGGTAAGAATAGACTTTTAATTTTATTTGCTCACATTAGTAAAGCCAGATATGGAAACAAATGAAAAGAAAGTTCAAAGTGTAATTAGTTCAAATCAAGTTAGGACTCGGGAGATCTGATTGGTTTGGAATTTGGATTAGTGGATCACCTTATGCATATCATATCAGAAAATTAATGCAACACCATCCCCTCAACCTCATATCAATCCATTTGAACCACCTACATTGCCACTCTTATCCTTTATCAATAATTTTCATTTTATTTCTATTTTTTCACCATATTTTAATTTCTTTGTCATCATTTTTTCTTTTTCTTTTTCTTTTTTCTCCTTATTCCCCACCTAAACACTGCTCCTGCACCCCACTCTGCTTTTGCCCATGAAAATAGAAATTGTAAAGCTAAAACACTTCTTGGAACCGACAAAAATAATTAACTTCAAAAATTTTGAATTATTTTCTCAGATATAAAAAGAAAAAATAATTTAAACCCTAAAATCATTTCTGAATTTGACAAATTTTTACTAATATATACGTGTATATATTATAGCTATTTTATTATTATTGTAACATGAAAAAAAATGGCTCAATTTCATTTTCATCCAAAAAATCCAACAAAAAAGTATTGCTTTGACTGCTGCAGTAAAAAAATTGTCTTTCTCAAAATATAAACAAACATACCCAAAAATAACTTTCATATTCTTCAATAATTTATTCTCGCAAAACATATAATAAACACATAATAAAATTAAACAAAAATCATAGTCAAACATTCCCTTAATTTTTCTTTTTGGTGCATGAAGAAGCATATGCAATCGTATGGATCGAACCAAATGGACGAGTTTTTCTTTTCTTTTCTTGTTTTTTCCGGGTTTTATTTTTATTGAAGTAGCAACAATGTGCAATTCTTTGTGGCAATTTTTGTCTACGCATAATTTGTTTCATGTATGTACGTAAGAAATACACACACGCACATATGGTCGTTAAATGCTATGCGATATTCAACATCCAGCAACTAAAATCATCTTGCTTTCTGGTTCCCAAAATAAATATTTTTGTCTTGGTAAGAAATCTAGGTATTTATATTTGGAATGTGTTGGAATTTAGTGTTTAGAAGATGAGTGACCCCAAACCTTTAATGATCATTTGACTACCAAAAATTTAAGTAGGTTCTAATTTTAATTAATAAAAATCTTAAGATAATTGTTATTTATGCCGTGGGTAGATGTCAAAAATGTTTCTAATTACTTAAAATTAATTTGGGATAAATAAAAAACTTAATAAATAAAGAGAACCACATAAAATTGACTATTGTGTGCGAAAGGAAAAAGGTGAAACGATGAAAAATCTTCCACTCCAAATTAATTAAAACTAGTTTACTAACTAGACCAATTAACAAAACTTTTTGTGATATTTGAGTTTGAACCACAATAGAGTGCCAAAAGTGTTTGAAATGGGGAGGACCTAAGTGATGCCAGGCGACAACCTAAGTGCTACCAGGTTCAACCCGAACCTACGTGTCCCTTTATTTGGTAGGCTACGTCAAACTTGTGATTGAGCAAAAAATAATTATATTTTTGGACAAATTAATTAAGAATTTATTTTTGGACCTTTTCATCATCTTTTTAGATTTCGACACATGGTTTCGATGAGATTGCAGCACGCGGCAACCTAGAGAAGTATCTAAAAAGGCTTCTAGTAAGGGTGGCACTAGCAAACCGCCACTTCAAAGGTCATACCTTGTCATCATTGCCACTTCTTGATGTATCCAATCACAAATAGTCATCTCAATAAACATATCCATTTATATGCATCTTTTCACCAACTATAAATAGGCCTCTAGAGTCTGGCATTTCATTGATTAGAGCAATTCGAAGCATACATAAAGCACGCAAGCATTTCCTAGCATTCAATTCTAGCGTGAGAGAGTTCAATACATTTTGTTTCATAAGAATTAAAGTGATTGAACCTTTTGAAAGTTGGTCATTGTATCTTACTAGGTGATTACATTAATTGTGATTAATAATGTGGACAAATTCATCTGGATGAAAGCAAGTTTGACTTTTGCCTCGATCATAGCAAGTTAAGTTTTGGTAGAAAGGATCATAGTCCATGTAGTAGACAAGTTTAAGATGACCTTTTTTGTGATTAGTGATGTGAAACAACCCCAGTAACAACAGTAACAATGAATCCTAAAGCCCTTATCCCAGTACCACTTGTAGTTGATGCTGGAAAATTCTGAAAGTTTAGTTTAGAGAGGATTATGATACAAAAAAGAGCTATGAGCAGTTGGTGGAGTTGAAACTCATTATAATTGTAGGCGTGGGGGTAAAGCTACAATCATAAAAGCCTTGTTAGGCTTGTTTGGGTAGCTTTCCATTAAGACCCTATGTGCTTAAGTTAGTAAGCTAGAGAGAAGAATTAAAGTTATTTACCATAGGCAAAATAATGAAGGACTTACCTTGAAGGAATAAGGTGATATATTTATAATAGGCCAACACAGGATCTTTATTGATAGGCCCTTATGAGGACTATACAAGCTTCACCTAGGCTAAGGGTGCTTTTATCTTTTTCTTTAAGGGAGAATTATATCACAGATTGATTGAAAAGGAAAGGGGCGCACTACCTCTCTGTAGCACAACAACTTTTGTTTGAATTGTGAGTAGCACAACCAACCATTAGTAGGATAGGATAAAGGACGTACGGTACGTTAATAATATTAAATACTACTACCTTGATATTGGTCGGGGGTCATGCTACTACGGAGTTGACATACCACTTGAGTACTTTATGTCTTCCATGCGATGAGGTTGGTAAGGCTTTGATCAAAACTTAGGGGGTCAAAGATCGTTCTCGTATCATTAACCTCCTTACTTTCAAGCTAAGCACATGGGGACCTGTGGTAGTAGCACAATTAGTTCAAGAAGTATGGTTGTTTCCTCGACTTTTGATGATTTTGTACGCATTCCAACTTCTATGTTGTTACTTTTGAATTCCTTAAGCTGTGTTTGAGGAATCACGGTGAGTCAAGCCCCTTTACATCACTTTGCATTTATTGGTGTGTAGCTCGAAGGTATGTTTGTTAGTTTTAGGCATGTTTGATACACAATTAAGGCCCCTTCTTTAAAATGTCAAACATCCCATTTCCCTCATTTTAAGTGGAATTCAAATGCACTTTCATCTTCACTGTCATTCACTCGATTCCTTTGGCTATCCAAATTAGGCACATCGTCGAAGCTGAGGTTTCTAATCGTAGGTCCTGATAGTTTAAGTGAGGTCGGCCTTTTTTTTTCCTTTACAAGAATGAGTCCTTTTGTCTCCTTTTTTTCCTTAGTTTATATCTATTGTTGTCCTTCTATATCTTTAATTATTTGTCTAAGAGGCTAATTGGTTTTTCTCTGGGATGCCTCCAATAGAAGAATGAGTTCTTAGGAGAGTGAGCATTTGAAGGAATGAGGCAGCGAGATCAAGTTTGCTCCCTCTATCAAAGTAGAGATACGAACCTTAGAAGCACCTAAAGAAATCCCATCGGCTAGAGAGACTAAACCCTTAGGCTCCAGGTGTTATCTTTATATGCTAGATCATTTTTTAGAGATAAGAAATAACATGGAGGTGGATGAGCTAGTACATATTAGGGAGATGTTTAGTGTTCCTGATGAATATGTGATAATTGTTCCAGGCCCATATGAATGTATGGATGGTCTCCTCTTGGTGCATGGCTGCAATGTCTTAGAATTTATATCATTTTTAATTGATTACTTTATCATCTTAATTTTTATTTTATCAATTAAAGTCATAATAAAACATAAATTAGAATTCCTTAGAAATTAGAAAAAATTAAATTAATTATCTCATGGTCAATAATGATAACTATATTTTTATGTTCTATGTATATATTTCATACTTGGGGAGCATAAGTTATAATTCTACTCAAATTAAGATTATATTAATAGAATGAGTGAAATTATTAAATGTTAGGAAATTATAATCAAATTCCTAGAGTTAATGAAGGATTATTATCATGGTCCAAGAAGGAAATAATTAGAGTATTAATTGAATTAAACCACTTGCATATATATATATATATATATTTGTGTATATATAAACCCTTACTCAAATTAAGATTATATTAACAGAAGAAGCAGAATTAGTAAACTTTAGAAAATGATAATTGATATGGGATAACCTAACAGGCTTAACCCAACAAGCTATTGACTTCAGAGAGGGTTTTCAGGCTCACTTGACATCGAAAACTCAATGGTGTTTCCAGACCTAATAGGATTGAGTCACTTGACCATAATCGTTCGGTCAAGTGAATAGTTTTTTACTACACTCGATGGGAAGCTTAAAACCACCAAGTCTGTTCAATCATTCCTCTAGCTGACCACCTTGTCTGGTCGACTATAGTCGACCAAAGTGCTCACTTTGATGCTGACTCATATCCTTGCTGCATTCAATGCTTTGACAGGTAGCATGCCTCCATATTAATAGTGCATGCCACCTCAGTACAGCCTCTGCCACCAACTTTGTCAGAGAGACACACCTCTAGAATACTATTCACCCTAGAAAGCAGGATATGATGCCACCTAAAATAATACTGGGATTGAAAATGACCAACAAGTCTCAAGTAAGAACAAGAGCCCTCTACACTTGATAAGGGCATTTTAGACATATCATCCACTAGGAGAAGGCTATAAATACCTTATTGCCAGCTACCCTCCAAGTATACCATATACATTATATGCTTTTACTTTGCTGCTTACTTATCTAGCTCAACTAGTACTGACTTGAGCGTCAGAGTGCTTTAGCTGGGGGCACTTCTGCTAGTTTGACGTTTGCTATTAGTTGCAGATCTCAACCCAAGAAGAACATCATTATTAGATCATTCATCCCCTTGGTCGAATTAGCCCAAACATTACCCAAATCACTAAAAATGACTTTCAATCTCATCATTTGGCACTGTCTATAGGAACACTTAAGATTGCAATTGAGAAAATGGTGAACACTAAAAGAGCCACATCTAAGAGGAAGAATAATAGAAAGATAGCATCTTCACCTCTTTCTCCACCCTAGCAAAGTTCGCATGCCCCAAGCCCTAGCACCTTGTAGGAGCAAGTTGTAACGCTGACCATGCCTCAGCTAATGAAGTTTATAAGTGAACAAATCTTTGTGCAGATCCCTACTCAACTTTTTGTAGCATTAAACAGGTACATGATTATGCTAGCCTTAGCTGGTAGTACAACTCTGCAATTACCTCCACCAGAGAAGAGGTCTCTTTGGGACAATCGTGGTCGTCAGAAGTCCAGATGACCACTATTCGGATAAAAAGTAAGCCCCATGCGCCCCTAGGGAGAGAGAGGGCAACTCAAGCTAAGGGAAGAAATTACTGACTCTATAGACCATCACATTCGACCTAATTGAGCCCCACAGTGTGATAAGGTTGAGCATTCCAAACATGACCAACGTAAGAAAGTGGATGAATCAGTAGACCATGCGGCCTGGCCCATACGAGCCCTGTAGCGCAAAAGGGCTGAGCACATAAGGCCTTATTTTGATCGAAACACTACCTAAGTTGATCAGGAGGAGTGAGAAGAAGTTTCCCACCAAGTGTAACAGCTAAATAGACACCTCAATGAGATCTCAAAGAGAAACATTTAAATGTTGCCTAACCTAAAGGGCCCTCAAAGATCTTATCGAGAGAGAGGCTCGCCATTTATCTAAGAGATTATCGATGAGTGCATTATCATTGATGCCAAAGTCCTGATCGAACTCCTACGGTATGATGGCTGGACTGATCCTACGAGCACATGATATAGTTTGAACATATGATGTGATTGCACGGGCATAACGAGTATATCCATGCGAAGATATTGGTGACCACATTCTAGAGCATAGCGCTTGATTAGTTTGTTAAGCTGGAACCCTTGTCGATATACTCCTATGACCAGCTCTACAATAAATTCCTACACCAATTCATTAGTTAACAAAAGGTGAAACTTCCCAATACTCATCTCCACACTGTCAAGCAGAATGAGGGGAAGTCCTTTTGTGAATTTTTTACGAGGTTCAGCATGGAGGTCCTAAAGATCAACAACCCCAAGATTAAGTGTTTAATCGATGTGCTGTTCTTGGAACTTAGGCACAAAAAATGTGCTAATGCTTTGGTACTAGAGCGCCTGCGGTCGATGGAGCAATTGCTTGACTTGGCAAAGAGATACATGATCTAGGAGGAGTTGAACAAGCTGAAGTTTGAAACTCTGAGGTTGACAAAAAACAAATAAGGAGAGAGATGACTAGAAACATAAAGAGAGGGGTTGATCTCCAATAAAGCGCTTTCATGACTATACTCTACTGAACATCCCGAGGAGAGAGGTCCTGTTTGGAATTCAGCATGACAATCTCTTCAAAAACTTGAGGAAGCCAACTGAGATTGAAGTAATGAAAAAATTGAAGAAATGTTATCACTTTCACAAACAAAGGAGGCATGACATAGATGAATGCTTTAATCTCCAAGATAAAATTGAGAGGCTTATCAGTAGAGGCATCTCAAAAAATATGTGGCCATTGACACATAGGTTGAAGGGGGCAAAATCAACTAAACTCCTCATAGAGAAAGGTTGATTAGCTTGAGGATAAAGAAAAGAAACCCGTCTAAGAAGACTGCCTACCCATTTGAGGTGTAATTGACATAATTACGGGAGGTCCCACTGAAGGGGACTTAAAGTCAGCAAGGAGGTAGATTCAGAAGAGGCTAGAGTCAACCAAAGCCTCATCAATCGAAACAACATTCCATTTATCTACAAGTGCAAAGGCTATCTCCTTCATTGACAATGATCTGTCCCATCTTAAAGAAATAAATATTAATCATAAAACTGATTATCCTATGGTAGTCTCTATTAAGATTGCCATATTTGAAGTTAAAAAGGTTCTGGTCGATAATGGTAGCTCAACCAACATCATTTTTCTCTCGATGTTGAAAAGAATGAACTTAGAGCAATTGAAAATCATTTCAGAAGGTTCCATCAACCTTTCTACATCTTTTGGAGAGGCACTCTGAAAAAGGACATTGATGATAAACTATCTGGTGGTCGATGCCCCATTCGCTTATAATGTTATAATTGATCAACCAACTCTCAAAAATTTTCATGCCATTGTGTCAACCTATCACATGAAGATCAAATTCTCGACCTCAGCTGGCACATGTGAACTATTGTGTAACATCAAGGAAGCTTGGTGATGTTACAATATTTTGGTCGAGTCAAGCGAGTAGAAGACTCAATCGTAATTGAAAACTTCAGGGGATGCCCCTATAGTGGAACCTAAAGAGAGCCAAGCTAACAAGAAGAGAAAGTTGGAAGACATTTGGGTAGAGCCCATTGAGGAATTTAAAACAGTTGAGCTGGAGCCAGGGAACCCCAACAAGACTACTCGGATCGAAACAGATATGGGTCCCTACCTAGAGTATCTTATGGTCAATGCTTATGGACAAATATTGAAAGCATCCGGCATCTAGGGAATCTACCCCAGTGTGATCGTGCACCGCTTCAATATTGACCCCTCATACAAGCCGATCAAGCAGAAAATAGGGACATTTAATGCTCAAAGGACCTAGATTATCAAAAAGGAAGTAAAAAAACCTCTTAGATATAGGTTATATGGTAGAAATTCAATATCTATCTTAGCTTTGTAATGTTGTACCCATTCCAAAGAATAAGGGACAATAGCGCATGTATAATAATTTCACTAATTTGAATAAAGCTTGCCCTAAAGATCCCTATCCCCTGCTTTAAATAGATTACTAGTAGATTTCATAGCTGGTTGTGAATTATTGAGTGTGATGGATGCATTCCAAGGGTATTATCAGATATTCATGGCCCTCAAATATAGGGATAAATCATTTTTTGTGATTCCCAATGAAATTTATTGCTTTTTGGTCATGCCCTTTGGACTTAAAAATACTAGGGCAACCTATCAGAGACTGGTCAACTTCGTGTTTAAGAATAAAATAGGCAAGTTGATGACATGATTGTAAAGATAGAAAAGGCCCAAGACTATTTGCTCGACCTCAATCATACTTTTGCAATATTGAGAGCATTTGGTCTGAAGCTAAATCCAAACAAGTATATGTTTGGAGTTTGAGGAGAAATATTCTTGGGTTATATGGTTGGTCAATGGGGCATTGAGGCCAATTTATAGAAAATTTAGGTTGTATTGGACATTGCTCCCCCTTGAACAGTCAAAGATGTATAGTGGCTGATTGAGAAGATTATTGCTCTTAGGAAATTTATCGCCCGATTGGCTGACAAGAGCCCACATTTCTTCAAAATTCTCAAAACTATCAAGAAGTTTGGTTTCCAGTGGAATGAACAATATGATCATGCATAAGTCGAATTAAAATAGTATTTGTCCTCACCCTCAATGCTTGTAAAACCTAAACTTGGAGAAGTACTTAACATATACTTGTTTATCTCGAAAGCATCGATTAGCTCAATCTTGGTCTCTACCAGAGATGGAAGTTATTGACCAATTTACTATTGTAATAAGTCGCTTCAAGGACCGGAGCATAACTACTTAGAGATTGAGAAATTTGCCTTGGTGCTAGTTACCGTAGCTCAAAAGCTGCGTCCATATTTCCAGTCTCACGCCATGATAGTACTAACCAACTAGCCATTGAAGCAAGTGTTGTTGAAACCAGACATATTTGGGAAGTTAACAAAATGGGCCATCGAATTGGGAGAACTTGATATCACCTTCCAACCAAGAACAACCATCAAAGTATAGGTTTTAGCTAACTTCATTGCCAAATGAGTTGACTTGCTTGAAAAATGCAGCGAAGCCCCCATCGCGTGGACTTTACATAGTGATATATCATCAACCACTTCAGGTGGGGGGTGAGTATGGCTCTCCATTCCCTGACATCAAAGAAGTATGATTTTGTGATCAAACTTAACTATGTAGTTGCTAATAATGAGGCAGAATACGAGGCTCTTCTCGCTGGGATAAGGATGGCACTTGACCAAGGCATCAATTACTTAGCTATGATCATGGACTCCCAATTGGTAGTAGAACAGGTCAAGGAAAATTTTGAGGCCAAGGATTCAATAATAAGTCGGTACTTAGCGGAGCTTAGAAAGTTACAACAATTATTCAAAAAGTTCACCTTTAGTCAAATACCTTGATCTAAAAATGAGCATGTGGATGCCCTGTCCAAATTTGTTAGCTTGGCCAGAGGCACAAGAGATAGGATGATAACTTTTCTTATCACTAATAGGCTATTGATCAGCCTAATCGAGAAGAACTTGGTGTGGAGCATCGAGGAGACAGTTTTTTCATGGTAAGATCCATTAAAACTCTAATTAAGTTAAGGCATGAATCCTGAAGATAAAAATAAAGCTTGTTGTCTTTAAGGACAAGTTGCCAAGTTTGCCCTCGATGAGCACGGCCAACTGTATAAGAGGTAGATCTCAGGATCACCTCTAAGATGCCTGAACCCTTACCAGGCTCATGAAGTATTGTAGGATATTCACGCAAGCATGTGTGGGAACCATTTCGGGGGAAAGATCCCTTACTCATAAAATCATCACGTATGGATACTTTTGGCTAATGCTACTAAAAGATGTTGTTGAATTTGCTTGAAAATGTCTATCATGCCAAGTTCATTTGAACCTCCCACGTTAACCTAATGCACCCATGGTCAAGTTTAAATTTCTTGGCCATTTGACTAGTGGAGGATCTACATTTTAGGCTTACTGCCAAAGTCATGAGTCAACAAAACTTTATAATTATGGCGGTTGAGTATTTTACCAAGTGGGTTGAAATTGAGGCTGTCCTAAAGATAACTGACGTGGCCATCAAAGGTTTTATCTGGAAAAATATCATCTGTTATTTTAGTCATAAGAGGTCAACCCATTCTTCTTAGAAAAGCAAAATAGATCCTATCTTGGAACTCACAAACATCCACACTTAGGTAGGTTGTGCCTAACCTAGGGACCAGGTGACTTGCTATGTGGTCAAAGATAAATTAAATTATAAGGACCTAAATATAATGTTACTATAGAACCTTAAGTCAAAGGACTAATTATATGCACTATCGTAAGTTGGAAAACTTGCCACTACAAATGTGCTACTATTGCTTCCTCATCGAATCTCTAAGAGGGCCTTTAGTGAACTTGTTCTTTAACGAGCACCCATTAATATGTACCTATATCTAACATAGATTGCCCATAAAATAGAGCAATATCCAACCCTTTAGAGTTTGCATCTTTAGTGCAAGTCTCTCTAAATCTTAGATATCCTATATTATAAGATTCTATGAATTGAAATATTTAAAATTATGACCATATAGACTTGTTTCATGATCACCATCATATGCTTGACTAGGTCCCGTAGTCTTGTATGATTTAAAGTCTTCAACTAAATGCATGTGAAGAAATCATAAATGCATCAAATAAAGATGGCCATTTTAGTGAATATCATTCAATCAAGATTGTATTATAAGTGGAATAGTTTTACATGCTAATCTAATTATCATGCGAGGTACTATTTCAATAGATGTATCATAGATTAGATATTTACTAGATCAAATGTTATAATTATTTTAATAGGTGATCAAGAACTTGACACGATATAATCAACTCTAAATTCAGTTGATATGTATAGTAAGTGCCTAAATCTATAAATATTATCCAATATTATGTTTCAAAATTCATAAGGATAGATGCTATAGTATAATCTTCTTGTAACTTGTTTTCAGTTTACATTGTACTATAATTATACCCCATTGCCCACATAAATTTCACTATTTTGCTCCATGATACAAGAAAAACATTTTTTTTTATAGCCATGGATATTATATCATCATGATTTTTTTAGACTAGGAATTAAACACGATGATCAACACTATTGGCTGAATTTACTGTTATTGTTACTGTATGCTAGATCTAACTTGACCTAGGTGTGCGAGGGATTTTGTCGAGTGGTAGCGAGCTTTCTGGTTGAACCCTAAGGCCTATTCCTTAAGTCCTAGCAAACAACAAAAGCCATTTGTGGCTGAGGTGGGTTATAAGATTTCCCTGGACCTAAGCTGGGGTACTATTTGGTGAGGTAACGCCTTACCCTGAGTGAATAGAGCTTGCTACGGTGATAATCATAAGGTTGACTGACTATAGCAAACACTAGTTTGGTCATCTCATTTAAATGTTGACCTATTAAATTTTTTTTACTATATTGTCTTGTCATTCTTTGGTATAGTGCTTTACTACTTTTCATTGTTTTCCTTAAACCTTTATAGTTGAGCTTTATTATGACTATGTTTTTGTTCATGAACTTATCTTATACACACTTGGCACCTACTGAGTCCTTTACTCACGCTTTACATGTATATATATTTTAATTTTCTTCTAGTAGACTTAGATCCCAAAATTAGTGGAAAGGTGTATCCCGATTTTGATGAGATTAGAATTGAAGTTTTATTTTAGGACTTTTGTAGTAGATTAGAATTTATTTTTATATTAGTTTATTAGTTTCTTTTTATAGACTTTAGTTGAGATAAAGTATTTTCATTTTGAGTTTTATGTTATTTGATTCACTTGAATTATTATGAATAGTTTGAGTTCTTTTATTTATTATTATGATTTTGGATAGGTGACTTCTTTTATTTGAGATTGATGTTTTGCACTCCTTGAGATTAGGCCACATAGTTTGGTTTTAGGGCATGATAGAGTGGTATTAGAGCTTAGTTTTGAACTTAGGCGATGTCGAGATAAGATTCTTGAATTATGGAAATTGGACATAGAACTCTTAGGAATTGATTTTGAGTATTTAGGTTCAACTAGTAAAATGATTGATCGAATTTTGTTAATGTTGAGGTTGTAGGGAATTGTTATTAGTTGTTCTAGTTGATACATTCGAACACTTTTGGTACTTAGCAATAGAATTTATAATATATTACAAGATTTGGATTGAAAATGCTTTAGAGCATAATAGTTTTCTCCCTTCTTAAAAATTGTGAATCCTTAGCCATCTTTCTTTAAGACTATGGCTTAGATTATTTTGATATTTTTCTTTCTTACTAATTTAGGCTTGTGACATTTGTATAAGTGGTAGAGATTTTCTTATTGACTTAACCTTACTACCAATAGAGTGCTATGATGTTAACTAAGGGATGGATTTGTTATCTAGATACTATGCATGATTTGATTCTCGTTCCAAAGTGGTTAGTTTATATTATACAAAAAAATTGATAACTAACTTGATTGGGAAAGAAAGCCAATTGAAGTAACTTCAATTTTGACAATTTGGCAAGAAAATCGCTGGGAAGAGATGAGATAACATACTTAGCCTATTTAATCAGTGAACCTAAGGACAAGATTAAGATCGATGAAGACCAAATAGTCATGAGTTTTCCTAATGTTTTCTTTAAGGAATTAACTTCACTACCTCCAAATAATGATGTGGAATTTGCCATTGAGATTCTTCTAGCAATAATCATAATATCTAAGGTGCTATATAAGATGGCACATATAGAATTGAAGGAACTTAAGGTTTAACTATAAGAGCTACTTGAAAGTAGGTTTATTTGGCCAACTTCATCCCTTGGGGTGCCTCGACGCTTTTCATGAATAAAACGAAGAGCCTTTGAGGGTGTGTATAGATTATCGAGGCTTGAATAATGTAGCAATTAAGAATAAGTACCCCTTTCCTAGACTAGAGGTTGTCCTATGCTATTTCTAGGGTTGGATTAGAAGCGTGGCAAGGTAGAGCCATGGTTTTACTGCTTTATAATATTCTATTGACATATACTATTTGTTTGTATTTGGATTTTCATAACTATTGGATTTGCTTACCTTTGGCCTTATCTTTTTCTTTTTTAAATCAAAGTTTCAAGATATTGAGCTATGACAAGAAGTTGCCGAGAGTGTTAGTACGATTTGCCTTACCGTGCTTAGTTGGGACCTTAGATAGTACACCAACATCGATTTCCCTTACTCATCCTATTAGCCCCTTGGTGGGGGCTCTTCTTGCCAACTCTAGAGATAAAGGAAAGAGACCAATGGATCTTATACTTTTGGTTATCAAGTCTAAAATGGCTCTCTAAGATGATGACGACATCGACCGCATTTTTACAAAACTGCCGACACATATATAGGCCATGTTGCGAGAGTCTCAGTTAGATTTATATTATTTTTTAGAGCATCATATCTTGCATGTGACCAATGTGTGTAATATCACTAACAGCTCATCTGATAACTAGGTCTACCAGGAAGCATTCAATACGTAATTATTTCCTCGAGACATAGAAAAGCTAATGGAACTCTTGGGGCCATATGCCATGTAATTGTTCTCTGATAATCATAACTTGGTATCTTTCATGGTTTTACCCTTTTTTTGCTCTACTTTTTAGTTATTCTAATACCTAATATGACCTATGTCATTTACAGACTACCCAGATTGTTTATGCTTTATACTTAAGGTATACTGTGGTGGAGGATAGATGCCTTGGCATAAAAGCTTTAGCTCCCTCTAGGATAAGGTAGCCAATGTTGAATCACTCTACTCTAAGGTGAAGGAGTTAATAGTTGTGCTCTCAATTAGACTGATGTTAGAGGTATATCAGAAGGTACTAGAGCAGAAAACATAATTGGTAACTGAAGTTGGCTGATTGAATGAGATGGTCACCCAATTTCATAAGGAAGTGACAGCCGTAGAGGCGTAAGACTTTAAGTGGGGAAGAGTTCACTAGGAAAAAAGTCTTGTTAACTCTTTACATGTGCTTTTTAAGGAGCAAAAGTCCACTATTACTACTTTTGTAAAGTTTTTTACTTCTTTGAGAATAGGCAATGAGGATTTAAAAAGGGACTTTTATAAGGCAGTGAGGCAACTCCTAATCTTAGGGATCGAATTTGATGAGGTGAAGCTGGATCTTTTACTTAGCAACAATTTACAGCTTTTGTCCCTTGACTCTGAAGATAACAATGAGGTCAATATTATAAAGAAGTTTGGATTTGTGTTGGACCTTGTGGATGATATTATTATTACATAAGCTGCCAAGGATGCTGCTTGGCTATTTACTTTCTCATTAGGGAGTCTAGTAAGTGAACATGTTTGAAGCAGTTAGCTAATACCTTTAGCCATGTATCCATAATTATCTATTGCCATTTCTCATATGAAAGTCTAGGCTTTATGTTTTTATCGACCATTCTCATCCAGGAGTTCGAATTGATTTTGTTATATTATTTGGAAAATTCCTATGTTTATGTTAGCGATCTATACAGTGATGGGTTTAAGACTTTGTGGAATTAAGTTGGATTTGTAATGTTGTGATCTTCATGCTTATTTGGTAAGTGCTGAAGTATGGACATCGAATGCTGGTCCCTTTTTGATGATAACAAACAACCAAGTATTCCAAAACTAATTTCTTCAAAATAAGCATAAAGGAATACTTACAAAGATCTTTGTCAAGTGATCCATTATCTTATGCCTATTTAACCATAGGTTAAACTAGGGATGTGTGAGTCCCAAACGGAGTGAACAATGAGAGATTTTTGCAAACTTTGCTCTTTTTTAATTTTATAACCAAAGATCTAGTTTCTTGTGAAACTTCTGAGAACTCAAACTTAATCATGTCACATATTTTCCATCTTTAGAGTAATGATCAATTTAGCAATTATATTATCCAAGTAAGCAAAGTACCACAAGAAGCATACTAGAATCAGCAATTTAGTAAGATTAGAGCATAAACTTATCATCAAAATAATAAAGGTTTTCAATTTACATTAGAGCATTCGATGAATTTAGATTAGAGCATATATTACTTTAGAGTGAATTAAGAGATTAATAGTTCATATTTACATATCAGAGCTTTTAGGACAGAGGAAACATTTGATTTATTCCAAGAAATGACAACAAATAGCTATCAGTGGTCAGCTAAAAGATGAATTCAACCTAAGAAAGCTGTAGGAATTTATGATATACTAAATTTTTAACTTCATAGGTAGAAGTTTTAAGGAAGAAGGTTCGCATGCTTACAATTTTGTAACCCAGTAAGTGCAACAATGCAAGCAGCATAGAATGCATTTATTACTTGTGACATTTATGGAGATGCACATTTGAGTGGTATATGTCAACATACATTCGAAACAGTGCAATTTTTTAGAAACTTCACTAAGAGCTAAAAACAATCTATATTCACATACTTATAATCTTGGACGGAGACAATACCCTACTTTTTCATGGAGCAACAACCAAGAATAAACTTCAACTCCTAAACCATCTCCACCACTAGGCTTTTAGAAACAAGTAGAACTAAGAACTTAAGAAAAAAAATCTATGTTGGAGAAGAAGTTTATGTAGTTAACCATAAAGAATAGATGAATACATGGCAAAAACTGATACAGAAATTCAGAGCCAATCAACTTCACTTAGAACATTAAAAATACAAATGGGATAACTAACCAATGGATGGTATGTGAGATAGCAAGGAACTTTGCCAAATGATACCAAGGTAAATCCTAAATGAGAAGACAAGAAATATATCAAGGCAGTTACCCTAAGGAATAGAAGAAAGTTGTAGGACATTCACAAGGTTCTTCAAGCTATAGAGAAAGTGGAAGAAGAATAAATAGTTGAGAAAAGAGATGATGCATGGCGATCTTTAGAAACAAAAATTGGACAAGCAATTTTAGCTATTTCTGGACGTATCGAAGAAACTCCAAATTAACATTCTTCTTACTAAAGCTCTAGAATAAATACTAAATTTTGTGAAGTTTATGAAAGATATTTTATCCCTTGAAAGGCATCTGGGAGAGTTTAAAACAATAGGCTTAACGAAGGAATACAATGCAATTATTTGAAAGAAGTTGCCACTAAAGCTTAAAGATCTAGGGAGCTTCACAATTCCATGCACCATTGAGACTCATTTTCCAGGACATTTACTCTGTGATTTAAGAACAAGTATAAATCTAATGTTATTTTCAGTTTATCAGCGACTTGGACTTAAATAAGTTAAAACCACAAGTGTCACTTTGTAATTGGTGGATGGATCACTTACATATCCTAAGGGACTAATTGAAGGTATTTTGGTTAAGGTTGATAAGTTTAGTTTTCTTGCAAACTTTACTATTTAGATGTGGAGAAAGATTGCCAGGTACCCATTATTCTTACGAGACCATTTTCTAAACACAGGTAGAGCTTTTGTTAGTGTAAAAAAATGTGAGTTCACCATGAGAGTTCAAGATCAAGAGGCAGCATGTAATGTTCTTAAGGATATTAAATATTCTAAGTGTTTGATAATTTTTTTGGAGTTAGTGTGGTAAATAATCTTGTAGGAAATAGTTTTGAAAACACCTAACACATTGATCTTTTTGAAGTAGCTCTACTCACTTTGGCAGATGCAGATAATATTTGGATCCAAGAATTTTTAAATTTCCTAGAAGCCCTACTAAAGTTCACAAACTAAAAGTTGAAGCTTTAGCCACTACCTCATTATGGATTATGAAGTCTTCCACTGTGCAACCACCTACTTTAGAATTGAAGTCTTTTCTTGACCTTGCAATATTCTTATTTGAGTAGTTCTTTGACATTGCTTTTATTATCCCATCTTTGTTATCTAATGTGTAGGAAGATAGGTTATTGAGAGTGATGAATGAGCATAAACAAGCATTTGGATGGAAAATTTTGGATATCAAGGGAACCAGCCTTTCATTTTGCATGTAAAAAATCCTATTATAGACAATCACAAGTGCTCCATTAAACATCAAAAGAGATTAAACCCCATCGTGAAAGAAATGGCGAAGAAGAAAATTATTAAGTGGCTTGATGAGGGTATTATTTACTCAGTTTTAGATAGCTCATGGGTAAGTCTAGTACATTGTGTACCAAAGAAAAGTGGTATGATAATTGCAAAGAATGAAAATAATGAATTTATTTCAACAAGAACAGTCACTAGATGGTGAGTGTGCATAGATTATAGGAAATTGAAGAAAGATAGGAGAAAGGATTACTTCCTCTTACCTTTTATTGATCAAATGTTGGACAAATAGCAAGAAAGGAATATTATTTCCTTTTAGATGGTTATTCGATACAATATTACTAGATCAGGAAATGACAAAATTCGCTAATTCAATATGCACTTTTGCTTTTTGAAGAATGCATTTTAGCTTTTGTAATGCACCAGTTACTTTCCAAAGGTGTATGATGTAATCTTTACTGATAAGGTAGAAAACTTCCTTGATGTATTTATGATTGATTTTTCAATTTTTTTTTATAAATTCCTTCGATGAGTATTTGAACACCCTTGCACTTGTTTTAAAAAGATATAAAGAAATTAACTGTGTTTTACATTAGGAGAAATGTAATTTTATGGTGCAAGAAGGAATAGTTCTTGAAAACAAGTTCTTTAGTAAAGCAATTGAGGTGGACAAAATAAAAATTAAAATAATTGAAGAGCTTTGACCTCCATCATTGGTGAAAAGTATTTGTAGGTTTTTGGGATATGTAGGTTTCTACAAGCATTCTATTAAAGATTTTTCTAAAATTTTTAAGTCCTTTTGTAATCTATTAGAAAAAGGATGCACTGTTTAATTTCGATGATGAATGTCTTAGTGCTTTCACTGAATTGAAAAAAAGAGTAGAATTGAAAAAGAGGCTTGTATTTACGCCCATTATTGTTGTGTTTGATTGGAGTTTACCTTTTGAAGTTATGTGTGATGCTAGTGACTTTGCTGTTGATGTTGACTTAGGCTAACACAGGAAAAAGATCTTTCTTCAATATATTATGCTAGTAAAACTCTAACAAATGAATAGGAAGGAGCTATTAGCTATAATATTTGCCTTAGCTATAATATTTGCCTTTGATAAGTTTCATTCATTTTTGGTGGGGTGCCCAAGGAATTGTGTGCAAGAATCATTCAACCATCAGGTATTTAGTGGAGAAGAATGATGCTAAGTTAAGACAAATTAGATAATTATTGATACTATGAGAATTTAATTTGGAGATTCAGGATAGAAAGGGTTTAGAAAATCAAATCACTAATCACTTTCAATGTTAGAAAGTATAGAAAATATGAATGGGGAGACAATGATTAACAAAACATTTTTAGATAGCCAATTTTTGTAGTGGTAGAGTGAAGAGTTCCATGGTTTTTAGACCTTGTAAATTACATAGTTTGTGAAATTTTTCCTTAAGAAATTAACTCTCAATAAAAAAGGTTCCTTTTAGAAATTTGGAAGTATGTTTAGGATGGGCTCTTTCTATTCAGGATTTGTCCATGTCAATTACTTTGGCGTTGTGTTCTAAAAGATGAAGTATAGGGAATACTTGAGCACTACCACTCATCTAGAGGTGTCAAAATAAGCCAGGTCAATCTACCTCTTTAAGCCCTTGATATGGGTTGGGCTGGAATGGCCCATATAAGAGCCTATCCCAGGTTGCTTTTGGTAGTTAGGGATCAACTCAACCCGAAACCTATGGTGGGTTGCGGGCTAGCCTAGCTCATGGGCTAACCCATTTAGCCTACATTTTTTTTATTTAAGATTATAATTTTTACAAAGCTATTTATTTTCTTTTTATTATTAATATGTACTTTCATTCAAAGGTTTGATCATATCCACCTCTATATAATTATTTATTTTTAAAATTAATGATGGGTAGGGGGATAATGCCAAATTTCTCACCACCTTGTATGGTGGTGTTTTTGAGAAAAATGTAATTGATACAAAAGATTATAAAAGTATAAATTTTTAAGCTTTTAGAAAAATTTAAGTATTGAAAATATTAAGAATTGCTTAAATATAAATTATTAAGTCTTTCAAAAAAGTATAAGGGTTGAAGAAAATATTAATACTAACATAAATATAAAAATTTTCAATTTTTCAAACTTAATTTAATATATTTAAAAAAATTGGCTCGTAGGTTGACCTATCTTGGCCTAGCCCACATAGAAATTGACCTATCTATTTGGAGGGCTAATTTTGAGCTTGGCCACTTTTTTTAATAGTTTGATCATCATGGTCCAACCTGTTAGAAAGATTTGTCTCAGATTGTGACTATCACAAGTTGGCATTAAGGTGGAATGGCTAGATCGGCTCAACCTACCTGACACCTCTGCGCTCATCCCCATTTGGGGCCATTATCAAAGTGATCTAAAGATGCTTATACTTTTGTTCTATGTTGTGTCATGTGGTAAAGTTTTGGAAATATTTCTTAAAAAAATGAAGTGCCTCTCAATACGAGCTTGGAAGCTAAGTTATTTGATGTGTGGAGAATTGATTTTGTAGGTTCCTTTGTGTCATCCTTTGGCAATCTCTGCATCATAGTAGCAACCTTCTTGAAAAATATTATTTTTATCCATTTTGGTATACCTAGAGCTATTATTAGTGATCAAGGAAGGCATTTTTGTAATAGACATTTTAATGTTGTTAGCTAAATATGGAGTGAAGCACAAAATTGCCACATTATATCACCTAGTGATCAAGTAGAGATATCAAACTAGGAGATCAAAAGAATTTTAGAAAAGCAAGTGCCACTAGAAAAGATTATTATAAATAGTTACATGATGCGCTTAGGGTATATAGGATGACTTAGTAAACTCTTATTGGGATGTCTCCTTACAACTTAGTGTTTGAAAAAGTATGCCATCTGTCGATGGAGATGGAACATAATGCTTATTGAGCTATTAAAAATAGAATTTTGATTCTTTAGCTATTGGGGAGAAGAGGTTATTGCAATCAAATGAATTAGATAAATTTCAAGTGCAAGCGTATGAGAATGCTAAGTTGTTCATGAAAAAGACAAAAAAGTGGCATGATAGAAAATTTTTGGAGCAATATTTTGAGCACGGGCAACATGTTTTATTGTTCAACTTTCATTCGAAGTTGTTTCTAGGAAAACTAAAATCACAATGGTTAGGGTGATTTCGCACTACTGAAGTCTTTTCACATGAAGCAGTCAAGTTGGAAGAGGAAGGAACAAATAGATAGTTTAAGGTGACTGGCTAGTGAATCAAATACTATTGGAAAGGTTATTGTGATCATCAATGATCTAGAATCAGCTTGATCGATGCCAAGTGAAGCCCAAAAAAGTCAAGCTAAAAATTATACATTATTTCTTGGTAGGCAACCCAAGTCTATAATTATTTTAGTTAGTTTCTTTGTCCTTTTCTCTATATTTTGATTCTTGAAGTACCCCTCACCC
>JACGDI010005618.1:986204-1013405 GCA_014898725.1 Jacaranda copaia
ACCACCAGAACCACAACCACCATTGATATCTAGCTCTACTAACCTTGTTGTCCATGACACTTGATCAACAACCTCTTTACCACCATTGAAGCCCACCACTTTTTTCCAACAACCACCACCATCTTCACCATTATGGGTAAAAAGCCGCCCCACTCTTTCATTGGGATATTTTGAATTTATAAATGTTGTAAGGCAAATTGAGTTTTCATGGATTTATAATTTAGTAAATTTATTTTTTTGAGTTAGGTGATTGGAAACTATTAGATTGCTGATTAAATATTAAAACATAATTTTGTTTGTTTTAAGATTATTTGTTAAATGCTTTGTTTATTATTTTGGATGAAGTGTTGGACATTTGGATGTTTGGATGATTTGATGATTAGGTGTTTATATTGAAATTATGCTACATTATCTTTTAATGGATCAAAATTGTTGGATATTGATTTATTTATTTTTTGGATAAATTGTTGAACATTTGGATGTTTAGGTGTTAACATTGAGATTATGCTACATTATTTTGTCATGGATTGAAAAGTTTTTGGTGTTGAATTATTAATTGAAAGTACTAATTGAATGTTTAAAATATAGTGGTGGGCATTTAAAATTTTTCGTTAATTACCATGTTAATTGTTGAGGGAAGTGTTGGACATGTGAAAATTTATTATTGAACTATTGAGAGTTTGCTACAAATAATTCCTAATTAAGTTGAAATTTGGTTGGATAAAATTTATTGATTGCAACTTCACAATTTTTATTTTTATTTTTATCTTGTCATATTGGGATTTTGAGTTGACGCTATTAAGTGTAATCATTGTTGAGGTATTATTGGGAGTAAATTCTTTTGGAGTTATTTTGTTGTTGATAGTTATTGTGAGGTGAAGGAATAGTTGAAATGGCACCTAAAGTAAGTAAAAAGAGAAGCAAGATAGACACCTCAAGCAGTAGACAACTAGCTTTTGGTATCACTCGATTTGTTTCAATTGAGGTAGAAGAACTTTATTCAAAGGTCACCATTATTGACCTTTTGTCAAGAAAAGAGGACTGGAGGAGCACATGTCGCATGATCCCACTAAGAGTCAAATCATAGTAAGAAGGGATTGCCAAAATTTTATTCGAGCATCAAATGTGGCAATGATACTAGTAGCGAGGAAGTTATATATCAATTTTCTATTTACTACTAAAGATATTATCTTTATGCAAGACATATAGGTGTTTTTTTCTTAAGAAACAATTTGTACATTTTTAAGACCTAAACGTATCAGCGACGATGAGTTCTAGCTCCAGCAATTTTTGGAGATACAGATAGATATTGATGTAATGTTGAGGTTTATCTATAGTGTTCACGTGGAGTGGAGGATGGAGGTTAACAACCAATATAGGCACTTTCCAATAGTAGCTTTATCTCTAAGGAGTAATGATTGGTTAAATTCATTTGTGCCCATCTTTTACCAATCTTCAATTACAATGATGTCACTCATGAAAGAGTTGTTCTATCCTATACCATATTTTAGATGATCCTAATTAATATCAGACTAATTATTCACTCCACAATTCAGAGGTGGCCTCTAGGATACCTAGTCTACCCATATTTGGTCTCAAAGTTATGCTCTATACTAGGGGTCTAGTGAGATCCAAGAGAAGAACTACTATAGTTGAAGCTAATGGTTTCTGATGACTGGTTGAGATGACCCATATAACTCCATTAGGGTCTCTCTGCTCCACTACTTCCAAGTTATCCTTGGTGATCATATGGTAGAAAACAAATTGAATTTCTAGTTAAATAGGTAAAAGAGCTGCAAACACAATTTCAACAATTTCAAATGTACCAAGTTTAATGCAATGCGGTGATATAATAAATGTGCGATTTCAAGCCTAGTAGCATGGCTTTGAACATTCTACTATGCCATTGATGCTGCCACCACTTTGCTTCCCACCATTACGCTTTACAATTTCAGCCCTAGAGATAATGACACCGATGATTGATTTGGGTGTATTTTCTCCCTTTACTTTTTCATTTTTCTTTTTCTTTTTCTTTTATTTTGTTATTATTTATTATTCATATTAATGTCTCTTATTTTATTTTATATTTTTTCTTGCTTTCTTTTGTGATGCTATTGTTGCCTTTTTGCACCTTAAGGGTAAAGTACCCCTTAAGTTTGGGGTGTGCTCTAGGTGTTAGTTCGTAGTCTCTTGTTTTTGGTTTATTTTTTTTATTTTTGTTATGACTAAGATTTAGTAATTGAGTCATTGTTCTGTATGTATAGAAAATTGACCTTCTTGAATCAATAAAGATATTGATTCTTTAGTTTTATGTTTCATGAAAAATTGTAATTGTGAGATAATGAAATTGTGTACTTCTAGTAGAAACAATGCTAGGATGTACTTCCCTATTTTTGATCACTTATCTTCTTGACATAGTTATTGATTTGATTTAGAAGATATTTATGCACCGGTAGTATAGACAATAGTTTAAATTCTAGATTTTTTTTTATTCTCTATGAAGATAAAATTTTAAAAAATATTCAAGTAGAGTGATGACTTAGGTGATTTTTGGCCAATTTAAGCTTTTTAAGTTTACCAATGATATTATTTCTCTAGTGTCTCTTGTTGAGCTTATTATGCGTATCCCTTCACATTTGGCAATCAACTCAATAACCAATCAAAACACATAGTTCTACCAATTAAATCCCACTATTAATTGTTAGAAATAATTGAAAAGTTTTATAAAGATGGGAATGAGCAGTATATTGCCTATGAGTTGGAATCTTAAAAAATTAGTATTGATAAAGCTTTATGCACAAAATATAAAAATAAAATACAAAAAAAAAAGAACAAAAGAGAAAAATGCATAGTAGCATGAGCACCAAAATAAGAAATTGAGAACTATTGCTAGATAAGTTTAGGGGAATATTGAATGATGATTGCGAACAAGTTGAAGGTTGGAGCTAGATTGGGATCCATAAAATTAAACAAAAAAGAGGTAAAATTAAACTAATAATCTCCATTCCAAGTATCTAACTACGTGCCAAAAAATTAGAATTTAAAGGCTAAAAAATGCCTTTGAGGAAGGAATCAAAGGAATCAAGTAGATCTCCTAAAGGATTCCTCCAATTGAAAAGCAACAAGCTCCATAGCCTTGATCCGGTTTCTCCACTTCCAAGCATCCAAAATTCAAAAAAAATTGCATAGTTTTTCATCACCTAAATAGCAAGTTTCTGGCAAACAATCAAGAGCACATTCAGCTCCTTGGTCACCTAATCTAAGTTCCCCAAGTGTGGAACAACTAATGTAAAGCCCACACACCTAGGATAGACTCTTAGTCTAGCTCACTTTGCTAGAGAAGAAAGAAAGACGGTGATGATGGAAGGTGGGTGAATTTGGAGGAGAGAAGAAGGAGGGAGTTTAGGATATTGTTATTCAGCACATGAATTATACCACCTTTTGGAGAGAAAATGTGAAAGCTTCAATACTCCTAGCAAGTGGCTAGCCACATGTATTTATAGGAGAGGGTGGAAGCCTTTTACACTCTCTATGCATGTGTGACAACTTGCCAACTTGTTAAATTTGCTTTTGCATTTCATTTCATAAATTGAAATGCCAACATGCATAATTCAAATAGACTCTTCTATTTGATTTTCCTCCAAAATTTTAAATTCTTAATTTAATTAAACCAACTCTTTAGTTTAATTAATTTAAATTAACTCCATAAGTTAATTAACTTAATTCCTTAAGTTAACTTGGCTAATTACTTTTGTCATATGACACCAATTAAATTAACACCTTAATTTAATTGGCCCAATTTAACTCCTTAAATTATTTTGATTAATTTAACACTTAAATTAATCAAGCTGAAATGGCCAGTTGATAATTAGTCAATTTCTTTCTCTCTCTACACAAAAACACCTTGGAAGGAATTTTCTAGCAAGCAATTTTCTAATTGTTTAGAAAATTCCTTCCATTAAATAAGAGTTTCCTTATGCTTTTGTATGTGATCCATTAGGTTTATCCATTCATTGAACATGGGCTCACAACTCATTATGATATTTTGAATATGAAAATAATCGTGTTTGTTTAAATTTATTTAAACTAATAACTCTTTCAATTAATCTCTATTAATTTAAGAGCACATAATCTCTAAGGTCGATGTCTAGCAACAAGTCCATGGAATTCAACTAATTAGATGAATGAATTATATCTTGATGAACCATTATAGCTTACGTCTACCATGTAAATATGGTCCTTCCGTCTCATATCTTTGGAAAGAGGCCTAAGGCAAGATATTTATCGGCTCTCTAATAGCCTCGATAACTATGTCTCTACATCCAATGTTTAATTCCTCTTTATGGCCTTAACTTTGGAAAGGACCTTTTTCAAATTGTCACTCTAGCTTGTGCAAGGATTTCTTGGAATCAATCATTATAAATACATAGTAGATGCACTCATTTTTCACAACAACAAGGAAATGAATCCCTTTTTGGATCTCACAAACCTCCATGTTTAAGTAGCTCATGCCCAATCTAAACCCTGGATGACCCACTATGTGGTTAGAGCTAAGTCAAAGCATAAGGATCTAAACACGAGGTTACTATAAATCCTCAAGTCAAAAGACTAATTATATACACTATCGTAAGTTTTAAAACTTGCTACTACCAATATGTAATTACGGCTATCTAGTGGATTCTCTAAGTAGGCTTTTATTTAACTTGTTCTCTAACAAAAACCCCTTAATATGCATCCATGTCTAACATAGATTGTCCATGAAATGGAACAATATCCAACCCCTTGGAGTATGCATCATTAGTGCAAGTTTATTCAAATCTTATATGCCTTATCTCATAAGATTCTATGACTTTGAATATTTAAAATCATGACCTTGGAGGCTTGTTTCATGATCCCATGATATGCATGATCAAGTCCTATAGTGTTAGATGATTTATAGGTTTCAACTAAATGCAAGAGAAATGTAAAGGCATAAGATAAAGACAACCATTTTATAAAATATCATTCAATCATGATTGCCTCACAATTGGAGTACTTATTACATGCTAATCCTAATTGGCTATAGGGAACTATTCCAACACAAGTAAGTGCGGTGGGTTTTCAGTTACTATTATTCATATTTCTCCTATCTTTACTCAAGCTTATTTATAAGCTGTAAAACTCCTAGCGCTCCTTTATTGAGTGTATTCTACATTAGTGGAGACATAATTGAAAAGCAAACCTATGGAGTACATCATTGGTCTTGTACTTGTACATAAATTAATTTGGATTACTAATAACTATTGGTAGAGAAATCACATATATACACAGGTGATTCAATTGAACGTTGTATTTGGTTGTATGCACATAGTGAAATTAGATTGCAATTGTGGTTGACTGCAAGCATAATTTTGAAATAGCTTGAGCATAACAAAGAGAAGCAAAGTTTCTACACATGTGGCCTAGTGTTGATTTGGTTTTCTTATATTGTCATTAGGTCTTTTCTTTAGTTTTCTCAAGGGTGAGAAACATGTTAAGTTTGGGGGGTGTTTGTTAAAGTCCTTATTACTATTAATTTTAATATCAAATTGAGGACTTTAAAAATAATTTTCTTGCTTAAGAAAACTATAATTCCTTTGCTTATTGATAAAAATTTGGAATTACAAGAATATGAGTTGAGAAATTAAGAAAAAAGGGATACTTTAGCACTAGTTGGTGAAAGCGCCGGCATGACTTCTAGTGATTTAATTAAAGATGACCAAAAAAGAGTTTTTTTTCTTTTTTAAAATTCTAGTTACCTATTCTTTTTAGAACACCTTGTTACCTATTATAGATAGGCCTATTTAAACCCTTAGTTTGGGAGTTCTAATTTGGATTTCCTCATTTGGTTTTTAAAAGTTTCACAGGAATTTGGAGTTTGAAGGAGAACAAAGTGGAGATCATATTCGTTTAGTAATAAAGTTTTTTCTTAGCCCTTTGATTTTCTTTTAGGTTTGAATTTAATACAATTTTTCACTTTGTTCATATATTGTTGGATAGTTCAAATATGAAGTAATTCATTTCTCTAGAATTATGATATATTATTTATAATGAAATAATGCATGATTCTTTTCCTATGAAATTAGTAGCATTTTAAGTTATTTCTTTTGTTGTGAACTTTTCCTATTTGATTGTATGATCAACAACCAATTGCATCCTTATACCCCAAAGGAATCATAGAAAAAGAAAATATAGGAATTGATTAACAATAGAAGAGCTTAGGATTAATTGTTCAAGTAGCGGAATGAACTAATTAATTTATGATTAGGATAGAAATATATGTTCATGTATTAGGGAGTTAGTTGAGTGGTATAATCCCATCCACAATTTAGTTAATTAACCTAGAAATATAGTATATTGAATAAATTAGAGATTTGATTGCAAGTAATTCGAAAGAATCCTGCAATTGCATATGACTCAAGATTAAAAACTTGTTATTAATTTCATTAGGAGGAAATAATGAATTCAAAACTAATTCATTTGATGAAATAATAATTCTAATCTTCCATATTTTGATAGAAAACTAAATTAGTCCATTAATTTAATTCAAATTTTGACATATTTAATTATTATTTAGATAAGATAAGCGTGTGATAAATTAGTACTTAATAGCAAATAATTCAGATCCTTATGAGATCCACACTCTTTTCTTCGCATTATTGTTTGTTGCAATATGTGCACTTGCATGAATATTTGCATTATTTGTTGGAATAGAGCCCCACAAGACAATAAGATTAGCATATAAATTATTTTACTTGTAATACAATCTTGATTGAATGATATTCTTATAAATGGACATATTCATCATATGTTTATGTTACTTCACTAGTATATGGTTGAAGCTATTAAATCACATAAGACTATAGGACTCGATCATGCACTAGGTGGTGATCGTGGAATAAGCCTTACATGGTCATGATCTTAAATATCTCTAGTTATAGAATCTTATGAGATAGGGCATCTAAAATTTGGATAGATTTGCACTAATGATGCATAATCCAAGGGTTGGATGTTGCTTTATTCCATGAGTAAACTGTATGTGATATAGGTGCATGTTGTGGGTGCTTGCTAGAGAACAGGGCACTGGAGACCTACCAAAAGAATCCACTAGATAACCCTAGTGGTACGTCGGTAGTAGCTAGTTCTCCGGCTTACATTAGTGTATATAATTAGTCCTTTAACCTGAGGATCCATTGTAATATTGTATTTATGTCCTCATGCTTTTACTCTGTTTTGGTCACTTAGCAGGCATTCCAACTTGTGTTGAGGAACTTCCAACTTGTGAGTCTTGTTTAAAGGGAAAAATGTCCAAGATTTGTTTTGTAGGACAATCAGAATGAAGCACAAGTTATTGGATTTGATCTATATGAATGTGTGTAGTCTACTAAGAGTTAGTGCACGATGAGGCTATTCTTACTTCATCACCTTCGCCAATAATCACACTCGGTTCGGACATGTATATCTTACGAAGTACAAGTTCAAAGCCTTTGAAAAGTTTAAAGAGTATAGGAGTGAAGTAGAAAAGCAAAAAGGACTTAGTATTAAAACTCTTTGATTAAATCAAGGAAGAGAATACTTAAGTACCAAATTCTTGGATTATTTAAAAAAAATGGGATTGCCTTTCAATGGACTCCACTCGACACACCACAACTTAATGGAGTAGCTGAGAGGAGAAAGCATACCTTGTTGGACATGGTATGTTCCATGATGAGCTTCTCCGATGTGCTTATATCCTTTTGAGGATACGCCTTAAAAATAATCGTGAGGCTACTAAATGTAGTACCGTCAAAGTTGGTGCCAATGATTGCACATAAGATGTGGTATGTCAAAGCGCCCTTTTACCATTATTTGAAGGCTTGGGGGTCTCCTCCATATGTGTAGAGGTTAGTGGGAGACAAGTTGGATAGTCGATCCTCCTTGTGTAAGTTTATGGGATACCCTAGAGAGTCTATAGGTTATTACTTTTTTGATCCCTCAGAACAAAAGGTGTTTGTCATAAGGAACACTATCTTTTTGCAAGGGTAATTTCTATTAATTAGAAAAGGCATTGTTATTGAATTTGATAAAGTTCAAAATGATCAACAAATCCTACAAGTGGTGGAAACAAATAGTGGGCTTTACACACAACCTCTATGTAGGTTGGACTGAATCAAGAAGCTACTAAAAAGTTTCAAATTTCTTTATGAGATGGGCCAATAAGATATAGATCCAAATATCTACGAGGAAGCAATGTTGGACATTGACTTGGGATATTGGCTTGAGGCCATAAAATTCGAAATGGACTTTATGTACTTCAACAAAATATAAACTTTGATAGATCCACCAAAGGGAATCATTTTTGGTTATTGCAAGTGGATCTATAAGTGAACGCTAGGATTCAATGGAGAGATTACAACCTTTAAGGCACAACTAGTGTCAAAAGGTTATACTTAAAGACTCAATAATGATTTCGAGGAAACTTTTTAACCAATTGCAATGCCTAAGTGCATTCATATTTTACTTGCTATTGTTGCTTATTATGACTATGAGATATGGAAAATGGATGTGAAAACTACTTTTCTCAGTGGCAACATTGAAGAAAGAATCTATATGGAGCAACTACATGATTTTACATTTAAGGGGAGTAAGCAAAATGTTTGCAAACTCTAGAGATCAATTTATGGACTCAAGCAAGTGCCTTGAAGTTGGAACACATATTTTGATAATGCAGTCAAATTGTTTAACTTTATAAAAATGTTTATGAACCTTATGTGTATAAGATGACAAGTGGAAATAGTATACAATTTATTATGTTTTATGTCGATGACATCTTTCTCATTGGGAATGAGATAGGCATGTTAGAGTGCACTAAAATCTGGTTATCTACTCAATTCTCTAAGAAGAATTTGGGAGAATCATCCTACATATTAGGAACACGTATCTATAGAGGTAAATTGAAGAGGATGCTGCTGCTATCTCAAACCCAGTACATTGACAACATATTAAATTGGTTTGGTATAGAAGAATATAAGAAGGGATTTCTTCCTATAGGATATGGTATTTGTCTCTCTAAGTCTATGGCCCCTAACACTAAGGCAGAGAGACAAAAAATGTCCTAAACACATAGGGAGCATGTTATATGCAGTTCAGTATACAAGATCGAATATAATACATGCTCTAAGTTTTATGAGCAAGTTCCAATCTAATCCCATTGAGAGTCACTGGATGGCCATAAAAATGATCCTTAAGTACTTGAGAAGGACTAAGGAATTATTTTTAGTATACGATAATGGAGAATTGAAACCCAAGGGGTTTTCGAATTTAAGTTTCCAATCCAATATAGATGACTTAAAATTTACCTCTGGATTTATATTTTGCCATAATGGCGGGGCATTGAGTTGGAAGAGTTCCAAATAAGATACTAAGGTAGACTCAACCATGGAGACATAATATATTGCCACTTCGAAAGCTACAAAGAAAGATGTTAAGATCAAAAACTTTATCCAAGAGTTGGATGAAGTGCCTAGTGTGCAAGAGCCTATGGTTGTCTAATGAAGACAACTCTGGTTTTAAGCTAAGATCTTATCAGCAATCCAAGTACATTTTGAGATATTATCATTTGATATATGATATCATTTGATAGAGGTGACATCCGAGTGAAATGAATTGCCTTAGAAGAGAATATGGTAGAACCACTGTTTGAGCCCTTATCACAAAAGGTCTTTAAAGAACATCTTATGAAGATGGGTCTTAAGACTATGGGGAATAAGCTTTAGGGCAAGTGAGAGATTATTGGAATAGTGCCCTGTAAGCTAATAAGATTGGCATGAAAACTATTTCACTTGTGATACAATCTTGATTAAATGATATTCTTATAAATGGCCATCTTCATCATATGTTTATATTACTTCAATGGCATATTGTTAAAGCCCTTAGATCACACAAGACTACGGGACTTGGTCACACACTAGGTGGTGATCATAGAATAAGTCTTACTCAATTGTGATATTAAATATCCTAAGTTATAGAATCTTATGAGATAAGGTATCTAAGATTTAGATATACTTGCATTAACGATGCATAATCCTATGGTTGGATGTTGCTCCATTCCATAAGCAAATCGTATGTGATATGGGTGCATGTTAGGGGGTGCCTGTTCGAAGAATCCACTGGATAGCTATAATGGCAAGTCGATGGTGGCTAGTTCTCCAACTTACGCTAGTGCATACAATTAGCCCTTTGACCTAAGAATCCATTGTAACCTTATGTTTAGGTCATTATGCTTTAACTCTATTTTGGCCATTTGGCAAGCATTTTAGTGGTGATTGGGCATGAGCTACTTAGACATGAAGGTTTATGAGATCTAAGATGGGATTTAACTCTTCGTCTTTGAGAAGGGCAAGTGCATCTCCTATGCGTTTTATGATGATCGACTCCAAGGAGTCCTTGGCCAAGGAAGTGTGACAATATAGGAAAATAATTTTTCAAAGACAAGGTCACAAACTAGAATCGAATATTAAGAATAGATGCATAGTATTGAGGCTATTAGAGAGTCGAAAAATATCTTGCCTTAGGCTTCTTTCATGGAGATAGGAGACGAAAGGACTGTATTTGCAGGGTACACATAGAGCCATAATGGTTCACCAAAAGCATCATTTAACCAATATTTGGGCTTCATGGGCTAGAAGTTGGACACTGACTATGGAGATTGGATGCTTTTCAATTAATAAAGATTAATTAAATTGAGTCAGTTAGTTTAAAGGAGTTTAAACTAACATGAATATATGATATTTTAAAGTCACAAAAGTTGTGAGCCCATCTCCAATGAATGGTAGAAACTAATGGGTCACACACAAAATTCAGTCAGCAATCCTAAATGTTGAGGGGAATTTTCTAAGTGTTAGAAGAATTCCAAAGAGGCCGAAAATTAAGGGAATCGGTTGACACATTTTTAGTCATTTCGGCTTGATCAATTTAATTATTAAATTGATCTAATTAATTCAAGAAGTAGATTTAAGACTAATTAAATTAAATATTAATTTAATTTGATGCCACTTGGCTATCAATTGGTCAAGTTAACTTAAAATGTTAAGTTAACAAAACTAGTTAAAGAGTTAGGTTAGTTGACTTAAAAGTTAAGTCAAAATTTAATTAAATTACAATGTTTAATTTAATTAAAATGAAGAATTGATTTTGGAGGGAGAATTCAATTGAAATGTTCATTTGGAGTGGAATTAGAATTTATTTGGTGGACATTTCATGAGATGACATGTAGATTCCAAATAAAATTCAAATTCACACAAATTAATATGTAACTTGCAAGATGCTTGCAAGTTGGCATGCTTAGGTGGCACCCCCACCTTGAGGAAGGTGTGATGCCACTTTGACATCACACCATCATCCTTCTATATATAACTATAGATAGGGGGCAACCACGCTAAGATTAATCCACACATTTTGTGCATCTAAAAGTTATATCCAAAATTTTCTTCCAAAAAGTGATTCTCTCATGTTTTGAGGCTTCACTCTCTTCTTCACCTTCTTCACCATTTTTGGCCTCCGAATAGGCTCTCTTTCTTCTTAGTTTTTCCAGCTAAGTTAAGAAGAAAAGGATTGTCCATTGGTATGTGGACTTTGGCATTAAAGGCAAGACAAATTTCGAATTGCTTGCTTTGGTGATTGTGTATTCCAGCAGAGACTTTCTGGTTTCTGTTTGAGGTCTTTCTAAAGGATTTTGGTGCTGAATTTTCTACTAGACATTCTCCATTGAGTTGGCAAAATTTTGGTCCATATTTGGCTTGAATCCGAGGTGATTTGCCAGATCAAAAGTTGATCACACCTTGCTGCGCTAGAAGTAGTATGCTTTCGGGAAAGGAAGCACAACTTCAAGTTTTGGTTAGATTTTGTTTAAGAGGTAACAATTTGACCTTATTCCATTATATAAGCATGATTTAGATCCTTGAAATGGTGTAATCTAAGTTAGATTTCAATTTTTAATTGTTTTAAATTGGATTCTTTACATTACACCTCTTTCATTATTCATTTTGCACACCAATAATACCAATTAATAAAGCCTTCATGTGGGATTTAGATTTAAGTCCCTAAGGGATTAGTACAAGTGTTTGGCCGGGATAAGACTTAGGAGCTCCCAGTTCAATCCGATGCTCACATGTGTGTCGAAGCTGCCCGTCCAGCATTGCTAGACTGACGTGGGCTTGGGCTAAATAAAAACGTTCTTTTCGATAGAATTAATTAAAATTTTATTTTTTTAATTTATTTTCCTCTTTATAGATCCTGACACACGGATTTGCCAAGATTGGAACTTGTGGCGCCCTACAGAAGTATCCAAAAAGGCTTTCAGTGAAGCAACGTCATCCAAGCCCCACCTCAAAGGCCACACCCTATCAATACAAGTGAATTCAATCACAAACATACATGTCCATTTAGATGTATATTTTCACCAATTGTAAATAGGTCTCCAGGCATTCCATTGGTTTAAGCAATACTGAGCATACATAAAGTCTTCAAGCATTTTCCGGCAATCAATTCTAGGGTGAGAGGCGTTAACATATTCTATGGTTTGCTATATTGAAACATTTAAAATGCTTTTTTCTCTCGAAGTTTGATGCTGTATCTTGAGAGACAATGCTATCCATCCTCAAAACTAGTACGTCCAAAATTTGTCTTCAGGAAACAGAACGTGGCTGTGACTTCGATCACAACTAATTCAGTTTTGATGGAAGGAAGTATTAGAGCCCCTGTAAATACATGAATCTTTAAAATATTTCTAGTGTCTCTGGAGAACCTATGAGATTTATGGGATGTATTGCAACGGCCAACGGAGTAGCATTTGATTCAAAAACAAATTATCTTTCATTTTAAAAATAAAAACATTAAGTGAGAAATTATTCAGTAGATTATAAAATTTCAACTTATAACTCTCATTATATTTTATAAGAAAAACACTATGAGATACTTTTATAAAATTAGAAAAATAAAATTTTGACATTTTGAGCTAAACCTTAAAATATGTTGATTGATGAGATTCAAAGGTCAAGATATTGTGAACTAGGTCCTGCATGGAACAAGTATCAAGTTTAATTATATTACATATGCAATAGATCAAGAATTTGTGACTATTAAATTCATTTATATATTTATGAAAATAATTCATATGAATATATTTGATTTGGTTCAACACAAAAGTCATTAAATTTGATGCCGACCTTAAAATGAGATCTCATTGCTCTTTCTTTTCTTTTCTTTTCATACCATACGATTTTTCTTAAGGGAAAATTGAATTTTTAATCTTGTAGCATAGGGTGTTCTACACTTTTGATCCCAAACTAATCACGCTCGACAGTTATAGAACAATTTTTTTACTTTCTAACACTTATGTCCATGCTCCCAATGTCTTTTAGTTTTTTTCAATGGGAAACACTGAGTGCAATACACACGGCTGTTTAATAACAAATTGAGGATCTTTGAAACCAAAAATTCGAAACACCTTATACTATGGATTAGAAGTGCAATTTTTACTTAAAACCCTTGCTCTGTAACACTCTTTTTTCTCAAAAGCTTCTCACAAATGACATGTACAGCCAATAATTAATTTAAAAGATTTTACAAAACTTCAAATAGGTATATACCATATTATAAAGTATTTGTTAAATTCATTTAAAAATTTTTATAAATTTTTACATCCTATAAATTTCTTTGGGAGTTTATAAGATGTTAAAATGTATTTTCAAAGTAACCTTTCAAAGTATAAAAAATATATCATAAAATTTATAAATTATTCATGTTTTGTAATTAATATGGTGAAAATAAAAAAAAAAATTGTTTAGAAATAATTTAAGAGTTATTTATTTTTTCTCAAACGAGTGTAATATTCCAACATTTTTTATTTTGAAAATTGTAATCTCATCTCTCATAAAGTTTATAAACATGTTGAGACGTCTTATAGACGCTTGAACAACTGATAAGTCCATTTAAAATCAACTTAAAAATTTTGTATCACCCAAATCCTTAAAAAACAAAAAATCATTTATTTCTTTTTATAATACCAAAGTCAATTGGATACCAAACCAAGAGTCTACTGTTACATTCAAGAAGATTCCGAATGCTCTAGGCAAAATAACCTTCTCATAATTTCCATATAACATTTTACTTGTTCAAAGAGAAAAGATCACAATAAGAAATGATAATGCAACTTGCCGTCCTAAAGTTCCTATGCATGCTTATATAGATAATATGACAAGACAAAAATGTGGCTTAAAATCTATCATTCACTCATTATTACCTTCCGTCCCCCCGCCCCCACAACTAATACCACCAAAAGCTGCTGTGAGGTGCGCTCTCCAGAGCATAGCTTACTTGGATGTTCTGACCATTCAATTATTATGCATTCACGGGGAACAGAGCTGAGTTGGTAGATTTGATACTTGAGAAACTGAAAAATCAAAATCTACTTGACCTCCCCAAGTCTCTATCAGTAATAAACTGTTGCATCACTGTTTGAATAGTATCACGCAGCTAATTAGATTAGTGTGTGATATGGAATAACCCAACAGGCTCAATATTAAGTGGGATAGTCTAGGAGGTCCAACATTAAGTTTGGGTCAAATAGCCTATCAAGGATCATTTGGTCGACTTGTATTAACCTTACTTGGCAGGGTCTGTGATTGACTTGCATCGACCTCAGGACTACTCGAGATGTTCCAACAGTTAGGTTTGGTCGACATGTATTGACCTCAAGACTCACTCCAACATTGACTCAGATCTCTGCCGCATTTATTAATCTGACAGGCAACATGCCTCCATATTAATGACGCGTGACAACTGGTACAGTCGCTGCCACCAACCCTGCCACCACCTTTTGATAGGAAGGTGCCTTTAGAGGTACTATTCATTCTAGAAAACAGGAGATTCAGCCACCTAAAATAGTACCGGGATCTAGATATGGAATGGCCATCAATCTCCTAGCAAAGATAAAAAGTTAATACAACTGATAAGGGCACTATGGTCAAATCATGCCTGGACAAGACTATAAATACTTCATACTCAACCACGCTCAAGGTAATACCAAATACGCTATAAACCTTTCTATATTCTCAGTATTCTATTCGGTTACTATATTTCGACCAAAACTAACTTGAGCGTCAGAGTGCTTTAGCCAGGGGCACCTTAGTTAGTTTAACGTGTGTTGTGGTTGCAGATCTCAAACCTCAAGAGAAATACAACTTTGAATGCTCGACCTCCCTGGTCGAATTCATCCCAAACACTACCCTTTTCACTATAAGCGACTTTCAACTACATCAGTTTTGGTGCCGTCTGTGAGAAACTATTGAGATTGCAATGAAAACATGGTGAAAACATGTAAAGTAGCATTCGAAAGAGAGAAAAATAGGAGGTCCACTTCTCCGCCTCCCTCTAACCCCCAGCAAGGTATACATGCTCCAGGCACCAGTGCCCCTCAAGAGCAGGTGGTGACGCTTACCATGCCCCAGTTAGTGCAGTTGATAAGTGAGCAAATTTCAGTTCAAATATCAGCTTAGTTATCTGTCGCTTTGAATAGACACACTATAGTACTTGCTTCTGTTGCCAGTGCAACTCCGTAGCCGCCCCCGCCAGAGAATAGGTGTCCTGAGAATGGCCGCGGCTGCAGAGAATTTAGGCAGCTGCCTGCCAGACGGGAAATCAGCCCAGACTCCTGTAGGAGGAGAGAAGAAGACTAGAAATATGGGAAGAGATAGCGGATTTAGTAGATCACATTAGACCTAATTGAGCCATGCAGCGTGATAAGGTCGAATGCTTTAGGCATGACTACTGCGAAGAAAGGGGAGAATCTACAGACCTTGCACCTTGACCCATTCGAGCCCCGTAGCATGATAGGGTCGAGTGTGTTAGATTAGGCCTTGATTGGAATGCCACCTAAGCAGATTAGGATGAATGGGAAGAAGTATCCCATCAAGTCTGGCAGCTGAATAGACATCTCAAGGAGATTTCGAGGAGAAATACTAATAGAGCACCAAACTTGGATGCTCCTCAGAGATCTCGTTGGGGGAGAGGGTCCTTTTTCATTCAGGATATCATCAATGAGCGCATCGCCATCGACACCAAAGTCCCAATAAGTCTGCCGAGGTATGACGGCTCTATCGACCCCAATGAACACCTCATGTAGTTTGAGCACATGATACAGTTGCATGGATACAACGAATACATCCATGCCAAGATGTTGGTGACCACGTTCCAAGGCATCGCAATGGACTGGTATGTAAAGTTTGAGCTATTATTGATTTATTCTTATGACTAGTTGTGCGACAAGTTCTTGCACCAGTTTGCTAGTAGAAGAAAGGCCAAGCTCCCCCATACCCACCTCCACATTGTCAAGCAAGGCGAGGAAGAGTTCCTCTGTGATTTCTTCATTAGATTTAACATGGAGGTCCTAAAAATAGATAACTCCAGGATTGAGTTCTTGATTGATGTGTTGTTCCTGGGGCTTAGACACAAAGAGTGCACTAATGCATTAATGTAGGAACATCCCGGGTCAATGAAGGAGCTGCTCGACTTGGTAGAAAGGTACATGACATAGGAGGAAATGAATTGGCTCAAATTCAGATCCTTTGAAGTTGAGAAGAAGAAAAAGGAAAGAGATGACTAAAAACACAAAGAGCGAGTTCAATCTCTAATCAAGCGTTTCCACGACTATACACCATGAATATCCCGAGAAAGGAGGTCCTTTATGCCATCCAGCATGATAACCTCCTTAAAAAGCCTAGAAAGCTGATAGAGACTGAAGCCATGAAGAAATCAAAGAAATATTGCCACTTCCACAAACAGAAGAGGCACGACATGGATAAATGCTTCAATCTCCAAGATGAGATTGGGAGGTTGATTAGGCAAGGCCACCTCAAAAAGTATATAGCCGTGGACACTTAGACTGAAGGGGGCAAAATCGACTGGACTCCTCTTAGAGAAAGTTCGATTAGCCCCAGAAGAGAAGATAAAGAAAAAAAACCCACCCAAGATCCTATGATGCCGAATGATGCCCTAATTATCTCCCAGTCTCATGGATTGGCCAAAACATAAGCATCGATGATCAATTATCACCTCTCCTTTGCAAACAAACGCACACAAATTCTAAACCAAAATGATCGAACTTATTTTGGCATTGGAAACAAAAGGTAATTGACGAAAATCTAACATGAAAATCATAGACATAAACATAAATTCTCATTCAAAATATCAAATATCCAAATGTTCACAAAAACAAAACTAGCCTATGCATAACCTCGACAATCAAACTAAGAAATTAGAAAGCAAACAACAAAATCTTAAAGTTAGAATATACTCTAATCATCTAACAAGATCCATCCTTTCTCGAGTTCCACTCTCCAATGGTGAAACTAAAGTGGATTTTCTCCAAACCAACAAACATTATGCTAATTTTCAATGTTGATTGCATAGGAAATACCTTGGCTAAAAGGGAATTTAGCAAAATTAGAGATAAAAGTAGAGTATTTTTCCAAAATATCATTTTAATAAAGAATAATTTCCAAACTATCACTCTTTCAAAATTGTTTCTCATATTATTATTTTTTATTGCCACATGTATTTCAATATAAGTAAAAATTGACTAGCTGGAATTCATATTTATTTTTCTTATTCTATAGGACAACTACAATTTGTTAACTAACATTTATTGGAGCTTTGATTCAGTTTCTCTTCCCTAAAGAGAGTGAGATAAAATAAGAGACATGAGTGAGGCATTTGATCTCCACCTCAATTTTTTTTGTAATTAACAAGTTAGTAATTACATTAATTAGAATACATAAAAAAAGACACCATGTATTCTTGTTCAACAACAATAAACAGTAAAGTTTAACAAAAAGAAACCAAACAAGGCTTGTAGAGACATTTAAACTAATAAAACCATGTATTTTGGTAAAAATTTTGCCAAAAGAATTTGGAGATAAATACATGAAATAAGAATAAAAAATCAACTAAAAAAGTAAGTCTTAAAAAATAAATCATTTAGTGAAAAAATATCACACAATGTTCATGTTAATTGAACAATAAAATCTAATATCTGAACAGATTATTTTATTAACTACTTAAATCTAACATATGAAGCAAGATTAAGAGTTCGTAAAAGATTATTTTGAAGCATCAATGAAATTTTATTTTACAAACTCCTTCTGTAATTTTATGATATTCTAAAAGGTGGAAAGAAAAATATTAATGATTGGCTCTTACTTTGTCAGTATTGAGACATATAGATTAAGGATGAAAAAGATAACTCAACTTATTTGCTACTTTTTGAGTTGAGAAGATGGTGAAATTCTATTTAAAAAAAAAAGTTCCAATAAGTAAAATTCTGGTGGGGCTTTTAAATAAGGAAAAATTAAAAATTCCAACTAGTAAGTTTTTACTTACATGAGAATACATGTGGCAATAAGGTAATAATATGAAAAATAATTTTGAAAGAGTGATGGTTTGGAGGTTATTCTTTATTAGAATAATAGTTTGAAAAAACAGTCAAGAAAAGTATATAAAACTTTTTCCAGAGGGATAGAGAGATCATAATAAAGTCTAAATGAGGAAGCTAACAGGAATCTATTGACTTGAGTCTAAGTCACAATTTTACACTGAAAGATGAAATTATACTTAATGAGCTGCTACTCTCCACCTTTTAGGCGTTGCAACCCCAAAGTATAGAGTGGAAAATTTGTCTGAGGGTCCTGGGCACTGCAACCTTGACCTGGGCATCGTACCACCCCGTGACAAACCTTGATGAACTCCAGAATTTGGACGCTCTTCTCTCCTTTACACTCTGTGGGGCCTAGCCATAGGTCTACTTGCATCCTAAATACAAAACAAAAATACACGAACAATATTGACACAAAAACAACACTACGCAATATGGAAGTGACTGATATACAAAAACATAAAAATAATGCAAAATAAGTGTTTTCTTTATGAAATTGGTCTTTAACTAACTCTTTTTCTATAAAAATTGGGTAAAGCAACTCTCCTTTGAAAAGTTATCAACACCTCCAAACTTAAAATTTATTAATCATTAATCAAAACAACAAGAACGATACCAAAGCAAAAGAGCACAAAACATAAACATGTATGGTAGAGTTCATGCAAGTACAATTAATCTATAGCATTCTCAAATGTTTCTAAAAAATCCAAAAATTAGTGATCAAAAAGTACTTCAGTCGTTAATTAATGAGAAAAAAAAAGTTTGGTTACTAATTCATGATTGAATCAGTAAACAAGATAAAATCAATTACTAGTTAGTGACTAGGATAAAAAATTAATTATTAATTAGTAATGGGATCAGTGACCCTACAAAGACAGTTGTTGATGGGTCATTGATTGATCAATGAGAGATCACTATTTTTTTCAAATTGTATTCCATCATTTAGTGGTAGATCACTAGTTACTAATCCGTGTGAGGTCACCAAAATACAATCACTACAACTCAATTTTTTTTAAGTGGTTTTTTTTTTTTTTGTGTGCTGGATTTGAGTTGACTTGACCCTACCTAATCCTTAGTCCAATGGACCTCATCCACTAAAATAAAATGTATCTAAAGGATCTAGGTTACATTACTTCACTTAAACATCACTTGCCAGATGATAGGTATTTATACAAGTAATAACACATTTAGCACACTTTATATTTGTGCTAAAGTTTTTATAATATAAAAATTAAAATATTTATTTATTTTATGTAATATTAACATTTGTTTAACTTGAATATATTTCTTTAACTTTTTACATACATTAAAATGAAAATCAAGAAAAAATGCTAATAATAGGTTATAAAGTGGATGAGTTAAAAATGGTAATAAGTCCATACATTATTATTATGTGGAATAGAAGATAAAAAATGAGGGTATTTTAAATATATTATTCAAAAACACATAAAAAAGGACTAGTGCTTTATTTATAGTACTAGTAACGGTAGCACGTGCACAAAATACTTTTTAGTAATACACATCTCCACATTTTTTTAGTAAACCTTTAGTAACATGCAATTAAAATATATAGCATAATTTGAATAATGCAATTTGTATTATTTTCATTAACCCATTACTATAGTTGGATCTTGGGTTTTGCCAAATATATATTACCCATTACTATAACATGCAACCTCCCATGGTATGATAATTAATTAAAATATATAGTAATGGGTCTTGGGTTTTGCCAAACCCATCCAAACCTGCCCCAATGCCATCCCCATAGCTAAACTTGGTTTCATTTAAATAATAGGAGATGGTAATTTGGGTGGGCTGATGACTACTTTTTTTGTCTTCTATTATCTTTTGAGCAAAATTAAACTACATAAAAATGATGACATTCTGTTTTTAACTTCAAGTTAGGAAATTAGATTGATTCTTATAAAATAAAATTGATGGAATGAAAACTTATGAATACAATAAATGAAAGTGATAGTGATAATCGAAAATTAATACAAGCTATGCACAACGAAACTCAAAACTTTAACAATCGAACAATTAAACATGAACAATTCATATTTAAACAATCACCATAAAAACAATCCTCTTATGTCAAAGATAGTTGGATAGAAGATGACGATGATAAAACTACCTTTTTCACACTGAGTAGGATGAAGAAGAATTAGGATCTCCAAAGACCTCCTCAAGTTCATCCTTCTTCAACCATCAATGGAAGACCTTTCTTGATTTGACAATGGATTTTTCTCTTTAACTCTTGTAAATTCACATTTTAGCATTCTAATTGTTGTGTATCTAATAGAATTCACACACCTCAAGATAATACACACTAAATGATTTAGAATTAAGATAGAACTACTCTTCTAAATCAAAGAAGAATTAGGGGAGCATTTGGGGGATAGAGACAATGCTTGAGGGAAGACTAAATTTAGGAGGGAAAAGCAATTTGAAAATGGTATGAAGAGAGCATGGCGTGCCATTTAGGAGCGAGAATGGAGTATTTATTAGCCAACTTTGAAGATATTTTGGGAAGTATCTAGAGCCACTATAGACGCAAGGTGTATCTATAGTCAAACTTGCTATGCTCTAGATTCCCCTCCCTTTTCATTGGTCCACCTCATTGCCACTTCATTGTCACTTGGAGTTTCAATTGGCTTTAATTGTTAATTTTAAGATTTTCCTCCAAAATTTAATTTGCCATGTGGATCAATCAAATTAACTCTTTAATTTAGGTAGTTTATTTTAATAATTAAATTAATAAGACTAATTTAATTAGTCACATAAGCCAACTTAATTAACTATTTAATTTAGCTGGACTGATTTAACTCTTTAAACTAGCTTGATTAATTTAATTTTTTAAATTAATCAAATCATGTTGACTAATCCAATTTGTTCCATGGCCCAATTAAATTAACACTTTAATTTAAATGACTTAATTTAACTCTTTAAATTAATTTGATTAATTTAACCACTTAAATTAATCAAATCATGTTGACTAATTAATTTCAAGCATTTCTTCCATCTAGCTCACTTAGATGAATTTATCTAACACTTTAGATAACTCTCCACATTCACTTGCATCTAATTTGAGGCTTTTGTATGTGACCCATTAAGTTCACAAATTAATTAGGCATAGGCTTAAAACTCCTTACGATTTGATTAGTGAATACAAAAAATATTTGGTTAATTAAATGAATCCATGTTGAATGAATTTTCATTAATTCAAGAGAGCACTCAATCTCTATCGTAGATGTCTAGCTACAAGCCTATGGAGCTCAATAGATTGTATAAATTATTTATGTGAACCTATCTGCATATGTATGAATACTATGCAAATATGTTTTTTCCATTTTCTATGTCCTAATTGAGGCCTAGGCAAAGATATTAATGAGTTACCCAATAGCCTCAATAACTAAGCATTTCTCTTGATGAATGATTTTGATAACCTCAACTCTAGAAGCACTTTTTTAAATTACCATGCTACCTTGCATAAGGATTTTTGGAAGTGATCATCATAGAAAACATAGGAGACCAACTCATTCTTCAGCTTGTGTCCAATATAAATCCTACACAGCGAACTTCGTGGTTGGGAGACACATCAAGGTATAAAGACTTGTTGGCATGGAACCTCAAGTTTAATGATTAATTATATGCACTATGGTAAGCTAGTGAAATTTCCATCATTGACAAGTCCTTTTAGCTACCTTTTGTATTTCTCAAGATCGAGTCCTCAGTAATTTTTTTTCGCCAATAAGAATCTACTAACATGCATTTGTATTTTGTACACGGATTACCCATGAAATAAGAAAATTACTAACTCCTTGGAGTATGCATCTTTAGTCCAAGTCTATTTGAATCTTAGATGTTAATGTCTAAAAAATTTATGACTTGGAATATTTCAAGATCATGATCATCATTTTATGTGTGATGATGTCCTATAGTCTTGTATGATCTTAAGGTTTTCAACTAAATGCATTGTCAATAGTATCAATATTTGTGTACATGAGCTGAAGTTGTCCATTTATAAACATATTGCTCAAATAAATGTGTCTTATAAATAGTACTTTTCCGACTAATTTAATGGCTTGTAGGGTACCACTCCAACAATAAATGAAAGAAAACGTGATGAAGTTTTTGGTTTGGTTTGGCCTTAAAATATGGAGAAATGATAATATATATATATATATATATATATATAAATAAGAACTTTTGAATGTAAGCATAATTGTAGGAAAAGTAATGGTAGATTAAGGATATAAGTGGTTGTAGCACAAACAATGGGATTTGTTTAAAGATGGAAACTATAGATATAACTTAATTCCATTGAGTATATTGGATAAATAAAAGGGTGAATCTAACATTGAAAATTAGTATCACAACTATTTATATGTACATAAATTTTCAATACTATGCTCAATCTTATTATTTTCTGTTTATTATAAAAATTAAAGGGTAAGAATTGTAAAATTACATGAAGTAACTTCCATTTCAGAGATTAATCATGCTTGCTTTTTGTAATAATATAGATACATATATATTTATTTAATATATACATGAAAAATAATGACAACAGGGTCTTGATGGTGTATAAAATGAAAATTATTACATAAGATGTAATTATGAGGATTTAAAAATAAAAATGAGAGTATTTAGACATACCATTCAAAAATACATCAAAAGGAGGCTGGCATCTTATTTGTAATATAGACACAACCACAACTATTTTATGAAATTTTCTCTCTGACATGATTTATATTTCCTTTTCTCTTAAACACTACCTTGAAAGTTGTAGGGTAGCGATTTTAGTTGGACAAGTTTCAATGACCCTAAGCTCAATGATTTAAGATTCAAACTCTATTTGACTAAATGGTTAGCAACTCGATTATTGGCTATGGAAAAGTACTTTTTGGAACTTGTCTGTACTATTACATAAAACACACAGATATTTGATTATAATTGAGCTATTTTCAATAAATTTTGAATTTTTAGAATTTTAAAATTTTTAATTGAAAAATTCTATTTGGTTGTTGGTTACTCATCTTTATCTAAAAAACTTTAAGATTTTTTGGATAAGTAACAACTTAACTTATGTTCAAAACTTATATCTTTTAATTAAAAATTAGTTACTTATTAATTATTAAATAAATGGTTAACAAATAATTTTTTTCATTAGTTGAACTAAAGTGATTATATTCATTTAACTATTTTTCATATTCAAATTCAAAATAATTTTTTGGACAATAATCACGTAAAACTTATATTTATAAATACTCAACACATTTTAATAATGTTTCACATATCACCATTCATAAATAAAAAACATACAGAACTAAAATCTATTTTTAAAAAAATTCTCACTATGCAAATATTTGTTATTATTGAAAGTGAGAAATTTCAAAATTTTAAAGAGCCACTACCAAAAAAACTAGCTTTAGTTATCGTTAAACAGTGACAGTTTTCGACGGTCACAATTCGTGACCAATTTATGATTGATTCTATTTGAAACATTTTTTTTAATAAAATAGAAACGGATTAGTGACCAATTTATGATGGAATTAGTGACCTCATGCATGGAGGTCACTAATTGATCATTAAATTAGCGACTGATTTTTTTGGGTCACAAACGCGATCACTGAATTAATGACCGATTTTTCTTCGGTCACAAAAGTGGTCATTGATTGTTTTGGGGTCACAAAAGCAATTATTAAATTAGTGACCAATTTTTCTTAGATCACAAAAGTGGTCGCTAAATTAGTGACCGATTTTTCTTAGGTCACAAAGCGGTCACTGATTTTTCTTGGATCACAAAAGTGGTCACTAAATTAGTGACCAATTTTTCTTGGGTCACAAAAGCGGTCATTAAATAATTATATAATACTTTAAGTTAATTAATGAGTTATCCAAATAGGTTCTGAGGCTTAACGGCACTCTACTTATATTTGATTCTGGATTACTCCTTATTTGCCCTTGTTAGCTGGGTTGGTGTTTGTGGTCTTTTGGGTATTGAATTAGATTTATTTGGTGGGCATGTTAAATTCAAGTAAATGATACCCTGGTTTTGTGAATTCATTTGAGATCTAATCCCTCCTTCATAAGATCCTGCCCGTTAATGGTATCGGAGCCATGGTAGATGGGTTATATTTAATCTATTGTTTGTTTAACACATATTCTAAAAATGAATTTTTTTAAAGGAAAATCTTTTGTTAAAAATAGTTGTGTGGAAGAAATAGATCTTCCAGTCAATATTGATCTTCTTAATAAATGGATTATACCTAAAGTGGATCCAAAATTAATTTACCAGCTTGGTACTTTTGGAAATATTGGTTTAAAATAGGTTGTTAAAACAACTGAGGAGTCTATTTCTCTTGATAAAAATGATATTTCTTTAAAATTATTGCATAGATCTGATAATGATAGATATAAATCTGATTATAGATTTTTACATATTGGTTTAATTCAAGTTGCTTTTAAACCTCTTACTCTTGATAATTTCCTCGATAATTTTGTTGCAATTTTACATGATGCTCGTAATTTAAATTGGAAGCATTTAGTTATGGGTATTATACAATCTAGTCTAGCACATGACCCGATTTATTTTGATGCTTATCCTAATTTATAGTTATCTTTGATTGATGTTAATATTTTACATGCTTTAACATTAAATGTTAAATTACATGATTATAATTATATGCCTAATACTGAAATAATGTGTATTTGTTACCGTATTTATTATAAATCACTTTACACTTTGAATCCTATGTGTAAAATGATTAATAACCATAATAATGAAACTATTTTAATTGAAACAAATTTTTGTAAGTCTCATGTTACTACTAGGAAACCTATTAAATAGGATGAAGTTAAATTTCTTGATAATTGAAAAATGGAAAAGACTATTCCTATTCAACCTATAACACAAACTAAGTTAAATAAAATAATTCAAACTCCAGATGGAGATGCTATTATTCAATTTAAACCAAAACCTCAAAATATGCTAAAATTTTCAAGATCCAATACTAGATTTGATAGATCTTCTTTTTCTTTTTTAGATCTGATTGATTGTACAGTTGAAAGTCCTAATATGTCTAGAGCTTCCACATCTAATATAAGAGAACATGTACCTGAAATTAGAAAAGATAATAATTTAGAAACTAGGCTTGACAAATTGAAAATCTCTTCTTCTAATATTGTTCATGGTATTCCTTTAAATGATAATAATAGTGATAGTTTAATTGAACCAACTGAATCCGAAATGGATTTTTCTATGAGAAATACTCATATTTTATTTTTGGTTTTAATGGTTAAAAACAAATATGATTTTAGCCTTGGTTCTTCCGATAGAAAACTTATACAAATTGAGTTTAATAAAAAAAGATGGGAATTGTTTAGAAAATGGTTCTTTGAAAATTTCTCTAAAGAACAACAATCTCATTTACAAAAAGAATTTTATAAATTTGTTATTGGAAAGGATCAACTTGTTCCTTTGGTACTATGGTTTATGGTTAATTATATTGAACCTTATATTTTTGTTTTAGAGAGAACTTATATTTTTGAAAATGGTAAAAACAAAAATATTTTTTTCCTCCTCAAGACCCTTTTAATGTAGAGGGAATCATAATCTTCATTTTTCTGCATTTCATAAACTATTAGCTAGTGATTATGCTGCTGTCACTATTTGTGAAATGAATGTTTTAATTAGACAACAAAATTATTCTAATTTATATTTAAATGTTCTTGGCAAAAGTTTATTCAACTTGATCAAAGGCTTATTAACATAGTAAATATGATTAATGAACTAAATAAATTCATGGGTGATCTTGAAGAAAAAATTGATAAAACTTTTATTTCTTCTCCTTCACTAGATTTAATAGCTATGCCTAGTATTCAACCTCCCCCTGACATTGACAATTTTAAACTTAGGGATATTTCTAAATTAGAAAAAAATTATAACTAAAAAATTTCCTGAATTTAGGATTTTAACTCTTCATAATAATAATTTGGATGAGGAATCTTATCAACAAGCTGTTAATGATGAAGTTAATGAACTCCAAAAATATGCTGATAGGCCAACTATGAGGACTTATTATTATCCTCATCCCACACCCCAGGATGTTCTTCATGAAAAATAGGATTTAATTCTTATTCTAGAAAAAATATTTATGAGTGAAATTTGGATGGTTTTATTGAACGTCATATTTATAATTTGGTGTATCGTATGTTGATGTATAGTACAATTTGTAAAAACTAATGGCAATTATGATAAAACTATTGCTAAAATGATAATTGCTAGTTTCATTGGTCAATTAAAAAGTTGGTAGGATAATTATCTTACCTTTGAAAATAAAGAAGAAATTCTCAATACTGTCAAACAGGAATAAGAAGGAACTAGTGGTGATTCTGAAAATGCTGTTTATACACTTATTGTCACCATTATAGAACACTTTATTGGTAGGTGGACTAATAATTCTGAACACATAAGAACCTTACTAAATGGTTTAAAGTGTTAAAGTCTTACATCTTTTAGGTGGTATTAGGACACTTTTCTTTTTAGAGTTATGAAACTTCTTGAGTCTAATAGTACTCATTGGAAATCAAAATTTGTTGATGATTTGCCTTCATTATTTGCCAAAAGAGTTAGAAAAAACCTTAGGTTGAATGAATCTAATATTGACTACAATAAATATACTTATGGCAAGATAATTGGAACTTGCATT
>JACGDI010005618.1:1014062-1081969 GCA_014898725.1 Jacaranda copaia
GAATCTTCTGATGAAGATGCCTTTTCTGATGCTGATACTTTAAATGAATATTTTGATAGCTCAGAATTTGAGTGGGATCCTTGTAAGGAAGGTAAGTCCTACGTTAATTTTGATACTGATAGTAGTAAAACTGATAGTGAAGGTTTATATAATATTATTTCACAGTGTAATGAATTAAATGTTATTGATAATAACAATACTTTCGAATTTCTTAAATTAATTAAAGATCCTATATTAAGATCTAAAAGTATTGATCAAATTGAAAATATTCCTTTTTCTTCTTCAAAACATGCTGAAGAATTGGTTTATAATATTCCTAATAATAGGGACAATGAAACCTATTCAATGGCTAAAGTTTATAAAATATTAGAAAATAGGAATAAATATAGTAATCCTACTGCTGCTAATGATTTAAATAAAGAAGCTGATAACTTAAAGAGAGAAGTTGCTGAAATAAAAAGAAATGATATGTTTCTTGAAGATAGGACGAGAAAATTAGAAATTTCTCAGGATAAACAATTATGCCTAGAATTGATAATTTGTTTGATACTTTTCCTAATAATTTACAAGGTGATGATTTCCTTTCTAAATTAGAAATGGTTACTTCACAAAAATGGTTGGTTAAAATTAATCTTTTGATTGATAATACATTTTCAAAAGAATTAATTGCTTTAATTGATAGTTGTGTTGATCTTAATTGTATTCAATAAGTCTTAATACTTACTAGGTATTTTGAAAAAATCTCTTATATTCTTCATTCTGCTAATGGTGAAAAACTTGATATAAGCTATAAATTGTCAAAAGATTTTATATGTAAAAATAAAAATTGTATTCCTACAAGCTTTTTTTTAGTTAAAAATATTTCTAACCAAATTATACTTGGTACACCTTTTTTAAAGAAAATATTTCCTTTAAAAATGGTTGATCAAAAGGGTTTTATAGGAAGCTTCAATGGTAATGATTTACATTTTTAGTTTATAGCGTAATCTTTTTCTAAAATTCTTAATCAAATTGAGGATTTGCTTAAAGCTAAAACTGATCATATAAATTCTTTAAAACAAGAAATAATTAGTCTTAATATTGATGATTAGTTAAAAAATCCTAAGCTGAAAGAAAAAATTTCTTTTCTTGAAAATTAATTTTTTTTAACTGTGTAATGAACACCCTAATGCTTTTTGGAATAGAAAAAAACATATTGTTGACCTTCTTTATGAAGATAATTTTGATGGGAATATTCCCACAAAAGCTAGATCATGCCAGATGAATTATGAGTATCTAGAATATTGCAAAAAGAAAATTGAATCCTTATTGCAAAAACGTCTTATAAGATCAACTAAGTCTACTTGGTCTTACACAACTTTTTATATTAATAAACATAATGAACAAGGGCGTAGTGCCCCGAGGTTAGTTATTAATTATAAACCTCTTAATAAGGTGTTAAATGGATTAAGTATCCTATTCCTAATAAAAAAGACTTACTTGATAGATTATTTAATGCTAATATATTTTCAAATTTTGATTTAAAATCTGGTTATTGGCAAATCCAAATAGCTGATAAAGAAAAGTTTAAAATTGCCTTTAACATTTCTTTTGGTCAATATGAGTGGAATGTTATGCCTTTTGGTCTAACGAATGCTCCTTCAGAATTCCAAAAATTATGAATGATATTTTTAATCCTTATAGTACTTTTATAATTGTTTATATTGATGATATTTTAGTTTTTTTTAATACAATTGAAAATTATTTTAAACATCTTTATATATTTAAACAAGCTATTATTAATAGTGGTCTTGTTATTTCAAAATCTAAAATGATTTTATTCCAAACTAAAATAAAGTTTCTTGGTCATTATATTGAAAAAGGAAAAATAATTCCTATTAATAGAAGTATTGAATTTGCTTCTAAATTTTTTAATAAAATAATTGATAAAACTTAGTTACAAAGGTTTTTAGGAAGTCCAAATTATATTTCTCCTTATTATAAAAATCTAGCACAAGATACAACTATTTTATATGATAGGTTAAAAAAGGCCCCAAAGCCTTGGAGTGATAGTCATACGCAAGCTATTATTAATATTAAAGAAAAAGTTAAACAATTACCTTGTTTGATGCTTTCTAATCCTTATTGGGATAAAATAATAGAAAATGATGCTTCAGATATTGGTTATGGTGGTATTCTTAAACAAATTAATCCTAATAATAAACAAGAAATTCTTGTTAGGTTTTGTTCTAGTAAATGGAATAATAGCCAGAAAAATTATGCTATCATAGCTAAAGAAATTTTTACTATTGTCAAATGTGTTTTAAAATTTTAAGATACTTTATATAATTAATTCTCTATAATTAAAACTGATTGTCAAGCTGCTCAATTTATGTTTAATAAGGATTTTAAACATAATGTTTCAAAACAAATGTTTGCAAGGTGGCAAGCTTATTTAGCCCCTTTTGATTTTAAAATTATTTATAAAAGGGAATTAAAAATAGTCTCCTTGATATTCTTGTGAATTTTTAAAAAGATGATACCTCATAATAAACGAGGTGGCTTCAATCCATTCTCCAATAGAGAAGGAAGAAATGCAGGTGTTCCAAGGGTGCCATTACTACAACATGACAAACAGAACCTAATAGCTTCACCAATTTCTCAAACCTCATATGTCTCTTCTGACCTAATTTATAAAGATCCCCCTTTTGCCGAATTCCTATAGTTTAAACAAAATAAAGAAAGTTCTTATAGAACCTCTAATTCTGTTGAACCAAAAGAATCTAATAGATCTTTTTCCAATACCAGCAAGCCCCAAAAGCCCTAAGGATCTAATAGACCTTCTTTTATGGATGTTGCCTCTCCAGTTGATGAGGATTCCCTTACAACTTTCAAACAAAAGGAGTACAAGGATTTAATAATGATCCTTGATCATAAAAATCTCAAATGGTGAGATGATCCTTGGATGATAGTCTAACATTATTTGGATACAGTATCCTGCACTGTGGGGTTTTATAAACCCAGATCTTATTTTGAAAATATTTTAATAACTACTGGCTCTTGTGAGATTTCACATTTTTTCCCTAGCTCATAAGATAAATCTATTTTCAATTTTAATAAAATTATAATTAAAAAACTTATTTCTATTGAGGAATGGGGAATATCCTCATTAAAAGAAAAAGAGTTCTTTGTTAATAAACTAACTTATAAATTCAATTTTTGGGATTATATCCAAGCTTTCCAAAATGTCTTTTTATATGAAAATTCTAGAAGAAAACATACCTAGTTTATAAAAATTTGTCTTGAGGTTTTCAAAAATCATTTACCAAATTGGTTTTTAAATTGGCGGAAATCATATAGCCTAAGCCATTATATTCTCCCCAAACAATTTCGATAGGCATTTGATCAATGGAGTAAATATTCTCCTAATCTTATAGAGGCTAAAACAAATAACCAAATGGTTGGTTATAAAGTTGCTATGTTATTTTTCATGGAGCTCTCAATTCCCTGGATCTGAAAATGGGTTCTAGAAGTTGGTGTCACTAAGGACAATATCCCTTGCTTATACCATTCCTTTTTTATAAAATAGTGGAACAAAATGCTCTAGATGGATAAAGAAAAAGGCTAGATGGAAGGTTCGAAAACCTTAAATAATATTGTTAAGGTAACTCAAATTTATAAGGAAAAAATGGACAATGAGAAAAAGAAAGAAGCTTCATCAACTCTTGGTAAGGCTTCAGAAAAAATTAAAATGAGTAAAGAAAAATTTTCCAAGGCAGATTTGTTAAAAAAAGTTCTTAATATGGTCCAAGAAGAACTCAAAGACCAATTTGTTGAAGAAGAAGATAATGAAGCTTCTAGTGATTCAGGTGATACGGTCCCCATGGCTACATCCTCTAAATCAAGGATAGGAGAAAATCAGTTTGATTGCTTGGCTGGTGAATCACAGGACCCAGAAGATAATATTCCTTCGACACAGGATATTGATAAAATCCTAATGTCTCTCAGACAAGGAGGAAATAATTAAAATTTTCAATCGTGTTATAAGACAAAAATAGTAATAGACTAACAAAAACAATAATAGACTGTTTACACCTTTTCTTATTCAAACCTTTTACTATTCAGATTCAAAAATTTTGAAATCCGCACAATGTTTTGTTTTTACTGTTCGGATTCAAAATATTTAAAATCTGCACAGTATTTTTCCTTTCTTCAAATAGGTTAGGTGTTTTAGTTTTAGGAGCAGGCTTTGAGTTACCCCTTTTATTCCCTTTAAAAATTTCTCTTGTATAATTTTCTTTGCATATTTCTTTTGTTCATTCTTGAATTATTGAATTCGGAAGCTGATTAAAGTTTCTATATCTTTGGTGTTCTTCTAAGGTTAGTTTTATTTATTTTCCTTTAATATTTTTTCCTTTTATCCTAGCCTAATGATAGGCTAAGAAGTTATGTGTTAAACAAACATGGGTTAGATATTTCCTATATTATTATGGTCAAATCAGTTAAGGACTATGCTGAAGGTTTTTGATCTCTTAATGAGTTATCCGAACAAGTTCTGACACTTAACGGCACTCCACTTATGTTTGATCCTGGATTACCCCTTGTTTGTCCTTGTTAGCTTGGTTGGCGTTTGTGGGCTTTGGGGTATCAAATTTATTTGTTGGGCTTGTTAAATTCACGTAAATGATGCCCTAATTTCGTGAATTCGTTTGAGATCTAATCCCTCCTTCATAAGATCCTATCCGTTAATGAAATAATTACTTTATTTATTGCTAAATAATTCATCTAGCAAATAAAGTATTAATTCTTTAATACTTTAACTTATTCAGATAACTTATTATATATTAACAAAAATTAATTTATTTAATTATCTAAATGAATTATTATATTTATATAAATTATATTTTATACAAATAAAAATTACATATATAATTAAATATTCTAATAATATATTTAATTTACTAATCTATTTAATATGATATATTAGTTAATAATCTATTTCATTTAATTGATAACATATAAAATTAAATATAATAATAAATTAATTTAAGTAATTATTTTGTTTATTCCTAAAAATTCATATACAAATATCTTTATTAGATACTTAATTAAGTTTTATATACACATAAATATGGAATAATAAATAGTTAAAATAGTTCATTTTAATTAAAATTGGTGAATGCTTCCTTATTTTGATGAATGCTTTCTTTAATTGTAAAGAATTTATGTGTAAATTTAATTGACGAATGCTTTCTTTAAAGTAATACATTATTTGTTATTTATAATTTTAAAAAAAATATAAAATATCAAAATAAATTATGAATTAAATTAATTACACATCATTTCTTCACAATCTTTACATATATATACATATACATACATACACATACACATCATCAAACTATAAATATACATAAATATTGGGCTCGTTTGCTTGGTATGATAAGATTAGATATAATTGATAAGCGTATGATTCATTATTTAGAAAATATATCAATATTTTGTTTGCTTGCTTGGATTACTAAAGTGTTTGGATAATAAGATCTTGGAACTTATAAAGTATTAATAATGATAATTTTATAATTAATATAATTAAAACTCAGTGAGTTTGTTAAAATCTTAAAAATAAGTTAAAAACTCTTTACCTTTTTAAAAAGAGTTTATAAGTTTCTAATATCTTATTTTAAAATCTTTATAAGCTCTTTTCTTAAAAAAGATTATGAAATCCTTTTTGACATCCTTTAAACTACCAAATATCTTTTAAAATGATTTGTGAAGATTATAAACTCACCCAAACAACTTTTAAGTATTTTACAATATCTAACCATACTCTATACATATAATATAAGATAAATATATTATTTCATAACTTTATTTTGTAGATTTGTACTCTATAAATTTTAATCCTCAATATATTAATAATAGAGAATATTTTTATTAATTAACATTATTTTATCTACATATCTAAAACTAAATATCAATATTCAATAGTTATCATAAAATCTATTTTTTTAAAAATTATATTAAAATATAATATGTAAAAATATTAAATATCAAGGTATGAATCAAGTCATATATAACTAACTAGTGAAAAATTAAATTTAAAATTTAAAAATCCAGAAAATTAATTACTCTAATTTAATAAAAATTATCAAAATAAAATGTAAAACAATAGAAGATCCAAAAACCACAAATGAACAAGTGACTAAACCCTAACCCCTATTTACATTTCAATTTCTATCCCTTCTCTCACTTTTTATCAGTTGGATTTTGGTAACTTTCTTCCTCCCTTCATCTTCCTTCTTCCTTCTATTTTTTTTTTTTTAGACTTATCATTGGAAAGGTGCTAGCTAGATGACTGGGAGCCAGGGCGCTTGCAAATCTGCTAGCTCTCGCCCTCCATGTTTTCCAGTGGGGAGGGGGCCAATAGCCTCTGCTGGGTTCTAAGAAAACCCAGCAACTGGTCACTACTAGCCTCTCCAGAGACCAGCTACTCCTGCTGGGTTGTTTTTTTTTTTTAATAATTTTATATAATTAAAGTTATTTTTTTTTATTTTGCAAGTTCGAAATTTTGCATTTGGGGGCATCGTAAAGAGGTAATTTATTTTAATATTAAGTTATAATTATTTGAATTGTGTTTATGAATTATGTAGTCAATATTTTGCTTATTATGTTTCCTTATACATTTGCAATAAGTTACACATGAATTATATGAATTGTGTTTATGAATTATGTAATTAATATGTTTATTATGAATTGCAATTCTAATTTTGCATTTTGGGGCATTGTAAAAGTCAACAACAATAAGAATGCAAAATTATTTTAGTGTTTAATTATATTCATATAGATTGTGTTTATGAATTATGTAGTCAATATTTTGTTTATTATGTTTCCTTATACATTTACAATAAGTTACACATGAATTATATGAATTGTATTTATGAATTATGTAGTCGATATGTTTATTATGAATTATAGTTATAATTTTATGAATTATACTTAATTATAGTTATAATTATGTTTATTAATTACACTAGACTCTCAACAGTCTCTGAATTGTAAAAAATTAAATCTGATTTAACTTACCACAATCATGTGTTGATTGCATCATATCGATAATGAAAAGTATGATACCAAAAGATGAAACTTTCCCGAGTAACTTGTATGATGCAAAGAAGATGGTGGCAGGGCTTGGTCTAGGTTATGACAAAATTTGGCTTTGGGATTATTTACTAGATTATTTTGACTAAATAATGGCATCTCAATGTGTAAAGCTCATCTAAAGTTCAAACTTAGCATAAAAGATAGTTTTGGACTTTTCTTGATTGGATATATGCATATATATATATATATATATGTAGCACGCATATTTTAAGACAAAATGAACCAAATGCATATATAGGTTAAAGACAAAATTCTGCATTCATCATATTAAAACTATATGTAATGAAAGTTAATAATATATATAGATATATATATATATATTAAAGGGAATAATGCATTAAAGAATGATTAGGCATTAATTAAGGTTTATATTGTCTTTAGACCAAAAAGCAAGAAGTATGTGCTTCATATCTTATTTGTAATGATATTTTTTTGAGTTTATTTTTAATTAATAGTTAAGGATTTTTTTGAGTAAAACAATACACTATTTGGAATCTCTATTTTGATTTCATACTAACTTTGATGCATCTATACTTAGGCATACTTGTTATTGGAAACACCCTTTCTTTTGCATATTGGTATGGATCAATCTATTGCTTTTTCCCCAAGTATTTTGCAATTTGAATATTTATTTGCCTTTCATTTTCTCTTACATAGATCACTTTTAATTAGCATATATTATGTTTAAGATTTATTAATTTTATTTCTTGAAAATAGAGAATTTTTAGCCTTTGGAAGAAACCCAAGCAATGTGATTGTCATTTATTGATAGATGTCATATGTTTTGAGTGCTTTTGTGATGATGTGCCTATAATTTTGTCCCCCTTCCTCCAAACAAATCTTTTTATATTTTTTACCTATGTCTTTTATGCTCTCGTTGTCCATAATTTGATAAATTAATTGATCTTTGTAAGAAATTTACAGTTGTATGACTTTTTCTCTATTATGAATTGAAATAATTAGGTGCTAGAAGTAGCTTTGTAGACCATGGCTTGAGCGAAGTTGATCCTAAAGCTCTTGGACAGTTTTTGGATTACTTTTTAGTCTTATAGTTCTTTATGAACATAGTTTTTGAATTACTTTGTTTTTATAATTGACATGTTTGGATTGAATGAATTTGTTTATATTTAAAGATCTTTATTTTGTTTATAAATTTAGATATATATATATATATAATATTATTGAATTTTGGATATAATTTTGTATTTTTTAATGTGAATTATTATTTTGTAGTTTTACATTGTTGTAAATGAGAATAAATAGTATCCATTTAACATTAAAAAGCAAAAAAATATTATAAAAAATTAGTGATTGCTACCGAATCGGTCGCTAAGCGGTTACTGATTATTGATCATTTAGTGACCAACTATCAATGACCCCATAAAATTGGCTACTAAGCGATCACTGATTAGTGATCGCTTTATGATTATCAATTAGTGAACCCCCAAAATCGGTCACTAAACGGTCACTGATTAGTAACTGCTTTGTGATTGCCTATCAGTAACCTCCCAAAATCGGTCACTAAGCGATCACTGATTAGTGACAACTTGTTCACACTTTTGTCAATTATTTTGTAACGGAATTTAAAAAATTAGTGACTACGCTGGTGGTCACTAATTTGTGACTGCATGCTCCGATAGTCACAAATTTCAATTTGTGATGAGGATTTTTGTGACTGCTGTGAGTGGTCACAAATGTTGTCACTAACACTATCAATGACCCCCTTTTTTATTAAATTTGTGATTGATTTGGCGGTCACAAAAAGCCAATTTTTTTTGTAGTAAGCTATTGCTTAAAGTAGCTAGTAAAATCCATATATTCATATGTGTCGCATAATATTAAGTTGCAATTTAAATATATTGGCAAGTAGTAAGTTTGCTTGGATTATATATTTACTAATAATTCATAATTATATTGATTTACTACAATAAGTATTTGATTTAAAAAATATATTGAAATAAATTATGATTTAGTAAAACTTCTTCGTTGGTAGTAATAAATTCCCCAACTCACTTCGCCTCTTATCACCTTCTAAAAGTTAATTTAAAGCATTTAAATGAGTAATTATTGTCGTATCACGAAAGTGTATTGGTTAAGTGTGAAGATTTTTACCAAGTTAATTTTGAAAATTTTCTAGGAAAAACAAAGAAATCTCATGTTTTTATTTTAATATATTGCTAACTGAAACAAACCAAAAAAAAAAAGTAAAAAATAATAGAAATAGTAAAATAATTATTATTCCTATAAACACAATTAATTGAATTCATCGATTACGAATTTTACATGTGAAATAGTATCATAAAACATCAATCAATGAGATACTTATATAACTATGTCAATTAAGGTAACAAAATTTATAAGGTGTTGAAAAAAGACGAATAGCCATGTAATTAGTTTTAATGTAATAATTTCAAATATAATACTTTTATGAAAACTTTTTTGATCATGACTATTGTACCGCATGATCGTATTTTGTTTAGTTTTACAAATGAGACAAAAGTTGCACGGTTATGTGTATATATATATATATATGCAATATTTAACAAATAAGAACAAATTATTATTAAGTATTAACCTTCTAATTTCTCCAATTTAAAAGACATGACATTTTTTTTTCACAATGAAAATTTCAATATATTAGAATTTGAATGGACTTTTCATGAAATTAAATTTTACTTTAAGTTGTATGAAGGTTCATATGTGCACTTTCTATTTATAGTTCTCCTTTATATGGCTTAGCAATTATATGCTTTGATATTACAACTTTTATTTTAATTATACATAATGATACTCAGGTTACGAGAACTAGTACGTGATTATAATTAAATTGACGTGAAAAAATTATTTATGTTATTTATTGCGCAAATGGGCACTTATTATATATTATTTACTTATACGAGTAATTAAATTATAATATTATTATATTAACCAAGTTGTACGATTAATGAAGAATATTATCTGAATTATATAAGATGACTAAATAATAATTCGGATGGCCAGCTTTAAAAGACTTTTAAACTTATCAACTCCAGTAATTTATCATTCTGGATCGGAGTAATAATTATTATTCCATTTATTCTTTCAATATCTAATCACCCTGAACAAAAGAATATTACACACACACACACACATATATATATTATGAATTTTAACTTGCTAATTCTTATATATATTCATGAATTTTATTAACTTCATATATTAATTTGAATTAAAGTTGAAAACTGGGGATGTTGAGTAAAAATAACAATTAATAGCTTTTGATAATTATAAATGATAATCCTATTATATTTCAACAAAACAACACTTAAACTCAATTAGTTCGTAAGATAATTTTTGACAATAACTTTTGAAAAAGCTCTCCAGATAATATTAGTAAAGAAGAAAAATAATACCATCATCTATTAATAGATTAATGAATAGAATATGACGTATAAAACTATTTGAAATATATGTATAGGGTAATTTCATTAGTTCTTTGATGCTGTTAAAAAATGAAGTTAGGGTCCTTTCAGGAAGCCAATAGAATTAAAAGTTCTCTTTATTTGGTATGCAGTTCAGGTAGTTCTTAGTTCTCAAAAATTGTTCAAATGATTTTTTGTGCCTAATATATCTTTGGGACTTACTATTTATAGTTTTTTTTTTATTTATAGGTTTTGACTCGTTAGGATTTTGATGTCTTTCTTGATGGGTTTAGTTAATTGGGCTCTTTGACATTTTTATCCATTCATTTATTTAATCAATTGGTCTTTTTTAGTCCATTTTTATTTTTTTCACCCTCAACAACTTAATTTGTCATATCATAAACTCCCTTATCATCAATTTGAAAAGTTATATTCATGTTGAAAATAATATAATGCCGAATTTTAATTTTTATCGTACCTTAATTTATTAAAAAAGTTTATCAATTAACTAATTGTCATTAATTGCATCACATGCACGAATTTGAATTTACCCAACTTTCATCTTAGTGAGGTTCACTAGGCTTCAAAGTCTTATAAGATTTTGTAGAACACCTTCTTGGCTACTTTGCTTTTATTTGAGGACTTAGCGAAATTTTGCCAAGTTCAAGAGAGAAAAAAGTAGGTTTTTATAAGAAGTACTAAGATAAGTTCCGAAGGTAACTTCTCCCACGCTTTATATTTCCCTTATTCTTTACTTTGCCTTATTCTTCGCAAAATTTTACCTAATTCCTTAGAGTCAATAAATGTTTTCAAGGACTCCAAGGCAAGTCATTTTAGAAAGTCGGTCCTATTTCAAGTTAGAGTTCCACATGGAATCTAACTACGCAAAGGGGACAGGGAAAGGTGGCGTAGGAGTGTTCTTGCCAAGATGCCACTGGCAACTGATGTGGATTCTGTTAGCTAGGTGCCTGGTGGTGCCACTTGGGGTAGGTGTTTGCCGACCGATAGCACAACTGTTGTTAATCGAGTGCTTGGTGGTAACATTCAGATTAGCTGCCTACCAAGCACCTATGTCGAGCGCCTACTATATAGATGGCCAGGTCGTGGGCATCCATGATCCATTTGGATTTGTTTGTGTTCATGTTGGAATATTGCCTCGCAAATCAATTACATTAGCATGTAGAACTATTTCATATAACAATTTTGATTGAATGATATTCAATTAAATGGCCATCTTCATCTTATGCATTTATGATTTTCTTCACATGCATTTGGTTGAAGTTCTCAAATCATGATAAACTATGGAGCTTGGTCACACATATAATGGTGATTATGAAACAAATCTCTATGGTCATAATTTTAAATGCTCCAAGTCATAGAATCTTATGAGATAGGGAATCTTACATATGTATAGATTTGTATTGACAATGCATACTCCAAGGAGTTGGATATAATCCCATTTTATGGGCAATCTATGTTAGACATGTATGCATATTAATGGGTGCTTGTTAGAGAATAAGTTCACTGAAGACTTGCCTAGAGAATTCAGAGTGGCACATTAGTAGTAGGAAATTCTCTAGCTTACGATAGTGCATATAATTAGTCATTTAACTTAAGGTTCCACGATGACCTTGTATTTGGGTCCTTGTGCTTTGATTTTACTCCGACTACATAGCAAGTCACTTGGACTCAGGTTGAGCACAAGCTATCTAAGTATAGAGGTTGGTGAGTTTCAAGATAGGACCATTTCACCCATTTGTGAAGAACAGGTTAATCTCCTATGTATTCTATGATAATCAATTCCAAGAAATCCTTGCGCAAGATAGTATAACAATTTGGAAAAGTAGTTTTTCAAAATTTGAGGTCATAATTAAGAATTGAATATCAAGAATAGATACACAATTATCGAGGCTACTAGAAAACCAACAAATATTTTGCTCGACATCTTTTGGGAGATAGAAAATAGAAGGACTATATTTGCACAACAATTATAAGTGGTAATGGTTCACCCAAAATTAATTCATCCAATTAGTTGGGCTCCATAGACTTGGGATGGACATTGATTATGGAGTTTTGGTACTTTTCAACTAATGGAGATTAACTGATAGAGTGATTAGTTTAAACAAGTTTAGACTAATTGGAACATGTTGATATTCATTAAATCACAAAGAGTTGTGAGCCCATATCTAATTAATTGATGAATCTAAAGGGTCACATACAAAAGACTAAAGTACTCTAATTAGAAAGTTGAGAAATTATCTGAGGAGTAAAATAATTTAGTTGGTCAAGTTTAGAAAAGACCAAGTTGACTAATTAATAGTTGGTCACAATGGCTTAATTAACTTAAAGTGTTAAATTAATCAAAGAATTTAAAAGGTTAAATTAAATCAAGTTAATTTAATTGGTTCCATGTAACAATTTAATTAGTTAGGATTAATTTAAAGAGTTAAGTTAAATAAATTAAATTAAGGAGTTAATTTAATTAAAGAGATAATATAATTTTGGAGGAAAAATTAAAATGAAAGAGTCTATTTTAAATAATGAATTGACATTTTAATTTTGGAAATTAATATCCAACTAAGCATGCAAGTGGGCATGCTAATTGGCAAGGTGTGAGAATAGTGTAATAGATGCTTCTAGGACAATCTATCTAAGTCACACTATAAATACACCATATTCCTCACACATGGTAGGCCAATGCTTGCATTTTCCCTCCCAAATGAGGTTATCTCATTTTTTGAGAAAAACCTCTTCACTAAAATCTCTCCAACCACCTTCTCTCTCTTCCAACTCCCTCACACCATCTCATTTTCTCCTTTTTCCTCATCCAAATTCTAGCAATTGAGTGAGAAACTAGAGTGTTCTAGGTGTGTGGATCAAATTCAAAGGCACTACATTTTGAGTGCTATGTGTGTTGGAATAGTGCCTTGCAAGATAATTAGATTGGCATGTAAACTATTTCACTCGTGATACAACCTTAATTGAATGATATTCATTAAATAGCCATCTTCATCTTATGCTTGCATTTACTTTACTCGCATTTGGATGAAGCCCTTAGATCACTCATGACTACGAGACTTAGTTCGATGACCATGGAATAAATCTTATACGGTCGTGATCTTAAATCTTTCAAGTCATAGGATCTTATGAGATTTTGTATCTAAGATCCAAATAGACTAGCACTAATGATGCATAAATTAAAGAGTTGGATGTTGCTTTGTTATATGAGCGACCATATGAGATATGGGTGCATGTTGGTGGGTGCTAGTTAGAAAACAAAATACTGAAGACCCACCAGAAGAATCCACTAGATAGGCATAGTGGCAAGTTGATAGTGGTAAATTCTTCAGCTTACACTAGTGCATATAATTAGTCCTTTAACTTGAGGATCTATAGTAACTTTATGTTTGGTCTTCATGCTTTGACTCTTTCTTGGTCACTTAGAGGGCCGTTCGAGTGGTGATTGGGCATGAGCTACTAGACATAGAGGTTTATGAGATCTAAGGTGGGATCTGACTCCTCATTTTTGTGAAGGATTAGTGCATCTCTTATATATTCTATAATGATCAATTTTAAGAAGTCCTTTTGCAAGGCAATATAACAATTTGAAAAAGAAGTTTTTCAAAGATGAGGTCATAAACTGGAATTGAATATTAGGAATAGAAACATAGTATCAAGGTTATGAGGGAGCTAGCAAATATCTTATCCTAGGTCTCTTTCGGAAGATAAGAGATGGAAAAATCGTATTTGCTTGGTACACATAGAGCTATAATGGTTATCCAAAAGCATTCATTTTGGTCAATTAGTTGGGCTCTATTGGCTTCAGGTTGGACATCGGCCATGGAGATTGGGTGCTCTTCAATTAATAAGATTAATTGAATTGAGTCGATTAATTTAAAAGTGTTTTAAAGTAAAATGAATACAAGATATTCAAAAGTCACAAGGAGTTGTGAGCTTATGTCCAATAAGTGGTAAAACCTTTTGGGTCACACACAAAATCTAGTTAGTTTCTTAATTGATGGAAGAAATTTTCTAAGAGTTAGAATATTCACTCCTAGTGGATGGATTTTGGGGTGATCAATTTTGAGGTCAATTTTGGTTTGATTAATTTAAGTGTTAAATTAATCAATTAATTTAAGGAGTTACATTAGATCAATAATTAAAGCATTAATTATTTGGTGCCATTTGATCTCCGATTGATCAAAGTTAACTTAAAGAGCTAAGTTAACAAAATTAAGTTTAAAAGTTAAGCTTGTTGACTTAAGAGTTAAGTCAAAGGTTAATTAACTAAATTAAAGTATTTAATTTAATTAATTGAAATAATATATTTTGGAGGGAAATTTCAAATAAAGAGCTTATTTGAGTTGGTATTTTAATTAATTTGAAATTATATTCCAAATTAAATTGAAATGCACATGAAATTTAAATAAGATTTGAATTTGCATTTACTAACTTGGCAAGCAAGTTGCTGCCCACCTTGAGGAAGGTCTGATGCCAAATTGCATCACACCATCCCCCTCTATATATAGATATAGAGGGGGCATACATTCATCACTTGCACTTTGGTGTGAAGATTAGAATCTTTGACATTTCCCTCCAAAACTCTTCCTAAGCATTGCTTCATGTTTTGAAGCTTTGCTCTCTATTCTTCTCCTACCTCAAAATCAGCCTCCACTATAGCTTTTCTCCTCCCTTTCTCTAGCTACAAGTAAGGATAAATTGGAATTTCAATTGGCGTGCAGATCATTACAATATAAGCAAAACATTTGGTTTGTTTGCCTTTGGAGATCCACCAAAGCAAAGCACCAATTTGGCAAATTATTTCCAGGAGATCTAGAAAGCTTTTCGATTTGAATTTTTCTACAAATTTCCTACAAGGTGTTAATAGGTTACAATAATTTTTGGGTGATTTTGTTAAGGGGTTTAGATAAGGAAACAATTGCACTCTTCCTGCTACACTGGTTTCTTCAAATTCTAGATTGGTAAAGAGTTCACCATTTTCTCCTTGGAAATTTGCTCAGCAAGGTAATCCTCTTACTAAATCTAAATCCATCACATATCTAGATCCTCATTAGCTTGAGTAGCATCGTTCATTCTATATTTTGAAGTTTTAATTATTGGATCCTAGTGCTACTCTAGCCTTCAAGGTGTTGGCGAACTACATTTTACTTTTGGAAAAGAGTTTTCTGTAGATTGAAAAGGAATTTTGGAAGATTCTTCACATCAGCCATAGTGCTCCTTGGCACATTTTTGCTGCTATTTCCACCTCATTTTGGAAGAGTTTCCTTGGGCAAAATTTGTGGTCCTTGGTTGTCTAAAATGTGGAGAAGAAGACCCAAGAGAAAATACTGGTTGATCCGTCATAGAAGAGGTTCTAGTAAAAGATCTCTTTCTTGATACACGTTTCTCTTTTAAGGTATTTTTGTTGAGTTAAATCCTTAATTAAGGCATAAATAAGATCCTTGGATTATGATATTGAAAGCTCAATTATGCTTTAATTTTGAATTATTTTGGATCCCTACAATATTACTCTCTTCAGTTCATAGGGGTTGTCCACCTTATGGTGTCGCCATGTTTTTCGAGCTCATGAGCTCTCTATTGAGCACATTATCTGATTATGTGTTAGTCCATGAAATTGAGTCTTCAAACAAAAGATCATTGTCTAGTTCATGAATTATTCTGCTAAAGTCTAGTTCTGAGTCTAAAATAGAGGGCTTTTTTGACAAAGAGTCTGAAGCAACGACAGCTAATAACAATAGTTTCATTAATGTTGCATAAATTCATTATCTATTTTTTATTGAGGAGTTAAAATTTTTAAGACATTAGGTTTGTGTTTTTGATGAGTTCGAGTTTTTGTTTCCTCTGTTGATGATAACATAGTGCTACCTCCTAAAGGGTACTTCACCATATTTAGTAGTTATTTTAGTATTATGCTCTCTCAACCATAAGGTCCTTTATTGTTAATGAAGTTTTACGGAGTACGTAGTTTAATTTGTCTCTAAATACCTAGCATATTTTACATGTTTCGATTATGTATAGCCAATTTGAGGCTTTTAGTCTCCTTAGATAATTTTTCATTCTTCGTTTAGGGTGAGTAAGATTCATAATGAACTATTCTTTCACATGTTTGTTAGACTTAATAGTAGGTTTTTGAATGGTTTTCTTTCTTAATAAAGGCCTCATAAGGATAGATTTTTCTTTGTACGAATGAGAATTGAAGTGTTTCTTGTGAATAGAGCAGTTCTCCATTGTTAGTACATTTAGGTAAGGTTTATTGTGATCTATGCCAGGCCTTTTTGGAGATGGGGTTATTTGAGTTTGCTTTGATGAAACTTACATGTTTCTAGTGAGTACATAGTTTATTTTCTTTTTATTGATTACTTATGCATGTGATTTTGTTGCTGCACATTTGTATTTTCCTTGGTACTTATGTTTGTTTTTTGTTTCTTTGCTTTTTAGTAGGAATAGGGTTAAGTTAGAGAGAATCCACACTAGGAGGATAGATGGAGGATCGCATGAGACACACATAATAGAGCAGTGCTGAGGAAAGGCATTTCTAGTTAGGTTGTGTTTGAGCCCCCCCTCATCAACAGTCAAGAGAGGTGCATGTACAGCTACCTTTGGCAATGCATCAGGCTGGTACAAGTAAGGAACCCGAGGTGGTGATTTTTGGATCGGCTAAGAAGCGTACACAAGGATCAACTGTTGGGTAGTACTTGTTTGTAGTTATCTTGTAATTTCCATACCAGCAAGGAAAGTAACTTTTTGTTATCATTTACATGAAGTTGTGGTGATGACTCACACTCGAATGTGGATGAGATCACCTTCGGTATTGATAGCCTATAAGGTAGAGTGAACGAGTACAATTAGTAGAAGTTAGAAATATACTCTTCTTTGTAGTTGACTAAGCTGGTCTCTAGGGACTTTGCTCATGTAAGTATGTATTTCATCACATAGTTTGATCTTCATCAATGTGTTTTTTGTGATTATGTATAGTTTTTCTTTCATCATGCCTTATGGCTTGTTCAATGTAGACTTGGAACTTAGTGGTGCAAATGTATTCCTAAGTAGAGAGGGCGGTGATGATGATAACATGATTCAAAAAAGAGGTTACTTGATTCGCTAGGCAGCATTTTTAAAAGAAAAAGGAGTTCGTGACGCTGCTAAAAGAGCATAAATAGCTAAAGGCATGTTGCGCAAATAAGGTAAATATTGGACAAAATTCATAGAGTTTTCTAGTAGGAAGATACTAATTAATGCTACTAAAGAGAAAGTAGTCAAAGAATTCAAGAGTTCAAATGAATTCTTTGAGGCAACTGCGATAGAGGCAACGATGATCTATGAGCATACCATTTAAAGTTCTTGCTACATTCTGAGTGAGATTAGGTAATATCCAATTGAGCATTTGTTGATGCTTGATCTTAACATCCCAATTAATTTTTCTAATAGATTATCTGGTAGGGCTCTAGAGATTAGCATGGATGCCATAGTAGAGGATCCTCCTAACATAGCTCCATAAAAGTAGATGAATATTAGACTAGGACTTTTTATTTAGCATCTACTTTTTCTTCTATTCAGGACTACTTAGCATTTTTCCTCTACAAAAGTAGTTGTTCAACTCATTTTTACTTTTCTTTAATAAGAGACCAAGTGTTAGTCTAGTGCAATTTTTTACTTTTGATGCGATGAATACTAGCTCCTTTTTTTCTTAAGGAAGTTTTTCTTTTATTTATTCATGTTTATTCACTCAGTCATATGCATTACCTTTAAGTGTTGATATGTTCTTGATGTTTGATTGATACATGGCAAGGGCACATGAGCTAAGCATTGAACCCTTTCTTATCAAGCTTTACTATGAGCCCCCTAGAGGGGTTTTATCATAGTCATGCAACGTTGTGCATAAGCACATATGTGAGCCTCATTGATGAGATTATAATACAAGTATTAAATGGTATGAATGCTTTTTACTACAATCCTTGTTCAAAAGGTTTCAACATCAACACTAAGTGTTGCAACAAAATTTAGATAGGAGCCTTGTTTAGGAGCTCTTATCATTGATATTAAGTGTTGTAATGACATTTGACATGTTGGCCATGTACCCCGGAATGGTTTAATAGTTGATTTTTATAATGCAACTACATATGCCTTTGGAAGCACATAGTGGGTTCATACGAAAATAATTCAATTGTAGGTGCAATTAAAGGTGTGAGAGTACTACAACCACTTATCATTGGGAAGGATTTGTGATGGGCTTATGTGTAGCAACCATATACTCATGGAGGAGTCGAATGGTAGGTTTATGCTACAATAATTCATGAGGAAAGCATTGCTGCTTATCTCTGGGAAAGATTCACAATATGCCTATGTGCGGCCGCCACATCCCCTAAAGGAGATGTATAATGAGTTCCTAACAAAGTGAATCAGAGGTGCTATCATTAATGTCTAGGGAGGACTCTAAGGAGGATTTATGATAGGCTTATACATGACGACTATGTACTCTTAGAAAAGCTTTATAGTGGGTTTTTGCCAAAAGACCAAGTGTGCTCCTTGGAGCTTCATCATGCACGGCATTACTCTATATCATTCATAATTTAAGATAAGAATGGAATAAAGCATAATTGATTTAAATCATTAGAGAAATAACAACAAATGCTATACCTATACGGGTTTAGCTTCATTTGATTCTAATAGGAATAATGCATAACTTAAAGAAATTAATACTTCATAACTAGAAGAAAGATCCCAACTACTCATCATAGATCATTTAAAAAAGATAAGAAATGCCAATGGTGATGCATTCAACTATGCTGAGGGGAAACGTCTAGCACAAGTATCATCATATCATCAATTCCATGTACTGCGCCTTTACCCTTATCGTTTCTCTATCTATTTGGAAATCTTTTGATTTGTTAAACTTGGAGGCAAGAGTCTTGATGTTCTTTAGGATAGTAGCATAACATTCTTTAGTAATACATTAATCATCGACAACTTCACCTATTCCATTGACATGGAGAACTTCAACTTTATATCAACATAGACACTACTACTCGGAACAAATTCAAGATAAGTCTCCTAAGGATGATATTATATACTGATAGGGTCTTAACCACCAGAAACCTAACCGTATTTCTTATCGAGAATACGTGCTTAGGGAAAGTGGTAAAAGAACATTTCCCAATACTTCTATAGCTTCACTAGTAAATGCTACTACAAGAGTGGGAATCTTTTGTAGTTAGGCATTATCTATCTTCAATTGGAGAAATACATTATGAAATAGTATATTAGCTAAGCAGCCACTGTCCACCAATATCTTCTCTATCTAAATATTGGTAAGAGATACATAGTTCACCAATACATCATTATGTTTTCTTTTTCTAGGCTCTATGTCTTTCTCTCCATAGGTTACATTATGCATTGGAGGACATACCTTATTAGCTTATGGGTTGGCCATTAAGATAAAGTGTTGCTGAACTCCAACTTGATCGCACTACTTCACTATCTTTGTATTCTAAAATTGTGTTGTTATCTAATATTATAACCCTTGGTAAGCTAAAGCTGTGCACATATGATGCTTTTACAAATGTAATTATGATGTTTGTAATCTTTGGTACTACATCCACTTCAAATCCACTTCATGAAATACTTAGCTGCTACTATAAGGAATTTTCTTTAGTTGGTAACCATGGGAAAAGGTTTGATAATGTTGATTCCCAACTAGTCGAATGGCCAATAGATGGAAAGTTTCGTCATGGTAATTATAGGCTAATAGAGAATGTTAAAGTGGAACTACCAAGCTTCACACTTGCTTGAAAATTCTATGGCATTTGCCACTAAAGTTAGGCTAAAAAAATTTATCGGATGATCTTATGTAGTAGTGAGCAATCCCCGATATAACTATTGCAACTTCCTATGTGTATTTCTTGAAGTATGGTTGAGGTTTATGTTTGTGTAAGACATTTGAGTAAAGGCCCCACAAATGGCTTCTTAAAGAGTAAGCTGGACTCCAATAAGAAATAACTAGAAGCACAATATTGAAGGTGTCTAGCTGCAACTTTGTCTTTTAGGAGCTTGCCATCCTATATGTAATTTATGTTTTCTATTTCTAACATAGCTTAAGCTTTTCTAAAGGTAATATTAAAATGACATTTTAGGTCGAGTTGTGGGGCTTTATCTTTGGGTGGTCGGCAACGATAAATATAACTAGGCTTTCTCTTGTGCCCCTAGTAGCATTGGCAAACTTAGATTGATCCCAAACCTTGATGGAGCATCAACTCTGTCATTTCTAGACCGAGGAACCTAACTTAGGTTGAGAATTTTGAGCTTGGCCTCAAGTTTCTAAACTTCATAAGGTATTTAATCATGGTGGCCTCTTTAGTATCATAAGACCTATCAAAGTGTTTAGCTATTAACTATGAATCTATGATGATCTCTAGGGAGTTACTCCATTCCTAAAGCCATTTTCATCCCTTCTATTAGTGCTTCATATTCTACCTCATAATTTGTGACCTGAAAGTTGAGTTTCAAAGCACAATTTAGTTGTGTTGTTGAGGGACTGGAATGAGATCTTAATGCCACCAAGATCAATTAACTGATAAAATCTAAGGGTTTAAGTGGTCTTTCTCATTAGAGAGTCCGGTCCACTTGATGATGAAGTTTGCCAAAATTTCTACTTTAATTGTAGTTTTAGGCTCAAAGGTGATATCAAATTTGCTAAGATCATGGCCCAACCTTTTGAGGTGTCTAACTTCACATGGTCTTGCTTTAATAACTGATTGTTCAGGACTATTATTGAGTACGACTTGAAATAGGGTTGCAATTTTCTCACCATGGTGAATAGAGCTAGTACAAATTCCTCAATCTCTAATTAGTTATTTTTTTGCCTTAGACGATTTTGCTAGTATAGTATACAAGTCATGGGTGGTGCCATTTATCATAATCAAGATAATTCAAACACCAATTTTGCCAAAAGCAAAGAGATGGAAAAATATATTTTGAATTCAGTTAATGTCTCATCCTTTTCGCTTGTTATCTCAAAATACTTTGTATTCCAGAGTATCTTGAAGAAAAGTAAGCTCTTATCTGCTAACCATGGAATGAAATGACTTAGGGTAACTCTTTTCTCTACTAAGCTTTGGGCCTCTCTTATTGATCTCGGTGAAATGATGTTATGCACCTCTTAATCTCTAAAGGGCTCACTTCGATTCATCTTTAGCTCATCATGTACCCTAAAAAGTTTCCTTCTATGTAAAAGGTGCATTTGGAAGGGTTCAATTTCATCCTATATTATCAGAGTACTGTAGAAAATAAACAGTGGAGGTGCTTTAGGTGGTCAGTTTCTGCTACACTCTTAACTATTAAGTCACCGACATAGACCTTCATGGAACCATATTATGTTACCATTTGGTAAATTATATCTCTATAATATAGCATTTTCCAATAGTTTATTAACTTTCTCTTTGATTATTCTATTTCTTTTGTCACAAACAACCCTTTTCTTCTATTTGATTAGTTTGAACAATGAGCTGACATAGAATCTGTAGACTATGACATCCATGTTGATTCCTTAGAGATTGGAGACAATCTAAGCATTGAATCCTTATTTTTTGGAGTCTATGGGTAGTTGTGTTTTTTAGTATTATTGAGTTCTAATTCAATACACTTATAATCTTTCATTGATCGCGGATAGGTACTATTAAATCCTTATTTTTTGGAGTCCTTCGGGACATTAGGTAGAGAAATGTTTGGTTGTGTTAATGCCTATAGTATGTGCCTAGTATAGGGTCAGATTTTTGTGGAAAATTGCATAACACTAAAGCTTTATGTGAATCGCATATGACTTTCTCTTTTCTTTGAGGGTTGGGAATTTTATCTGTTGATGGTATATGGATACTTACCTATCTAACAAAATAGGTAAGTTAATGGAACTGATAGGAAAGATTTTTGTGCCACACAAAATCAATGACTAGCGTGTTAACGTTATGATAATGCCACCCCTTATGTTTATCTTGGAAAGTATGGCTCTAGAGATCATGTTGGCTAAGGTGCCAACATTTGTGAGGACCCTTCACATGGATTGGTTGGTAATATTGACTTTTAAGACTAAAGGATGTTGTGATGGCTCCTTCATGTGGGTGGATATGGGTTGTTCGCCTTTGCTGAAAAGGATGGGTATTTGGGTGGAACTCTATAGTCATGGTAGGAGGCCTTCATTCCAAGGTTTGCCACTAGAGATGTTTTCTTAGGAATTGCTTTCTAAAGACCTTATAGTCATATCCCATAGGCCCTCACAAAATTATTGTAATGCTAAAGTATTCTATAGAGCGGTACCCAAGGGGTTGGCCCTATGCCAGTTGAACTTCTCATTATAAGTCATAGATCTTATTCACACAAATAGTGCTAAATAATAAAGTAGATTTTTACTATGTGATAAATAGTTTGAGGATGGTCTTATTAGTCTCCCAAAGAGGTTGAATTCAAATCAATTAGAGGCATGAAGATCAAACCTAAAGCCATAAAAAGCACGTTAGGCTTGCCGAAGTGACTCTCAACTAAAACCCCCCAATGCTTAAGTTAGTATAGGATAGGAGAAAGAGATGAGACATGTAGTTGGATGCAAAGCACAAAAATAAGTTGTGTAGCTAAGGCATTAATACAAATCTAGAGTATTTATATGTTATCCTAAATGTAAAATAATCTCATGCCCTTATTTTATTTAAGTGTGGGCTTCTTGCTGAAATAGTATCCTACAGCCAATTAGATTAGAATTTAAACTATTTCACATATTACATAATATTGATTGAATGATATTCGTTATAAATGGCCATCTTCATCTTATACTTATTTTACTTCACTTGCATTTGGTTAAAGCCCTTAGAGCACACAAGACGACTGGACTTGGTCATGCACTAGGTGGTAATCATGAAATAAGTCTTACATGATCATGATCTTAAAGTATTCCAAGTCATAGAATGTTATGAGACATGGCATCTAAGATTCAAATAAACTTGCACTAGTAATGCATAAATCTAAGGGCTGGATATCGCTCTATTTCATGAGTGGGTGGTTATTAGAGAACAAGTTTACTTAAAGCTTACCTGGAAAATCCACTAGATAGCCATAGTGGGAAGTCAGTGGTGGCAAGTTCTCCAGTTTATGCTAGTGCATATAATTAATTCTTTAACTTGAGGATCCATGGTAACTTTATGTTTAGGTCCTCATGCTTTGTTTCTTCCTCAACCACTTTGCAAGTCTTTTTGGTTGAGTTTGGGTATGAGCTACTTAGACATAGAGGTTTGTGAGATCCAAGATGGGATCCAGCTCTTCGTTATTGTGAAGGGTGAGTGTATTTTCTATGTATTCTATAATGATTGATTCTGTACAATCCTTGTGCAAGGTAGTATGACAATTTAAAAAAGGAGTTTTTCAAAAATGAAGTCATACACCAAAATCAAACATTAGGAATAGAAACATAGTTATCAAGACTATTAGAGAGTCGACAAATATCTTATCCTAGGCCTCTTCAGGGGATAGGAAATGGAGGACCATATTCGCATAGCAAGCATAGAGCTAGAATGATTCTAAAAAAGCATATTCATTCCAGCCAATTAGTTGAGCTCCATGGGCTTGAGGTTGGACATCGACCATAGAGATTAGGTACTCTTCAATTAATGCAAATTAATTGAATTAAGTTAATAGTTTAAAGGAGTTTAAACTAATGTGAATATTTCAATATTCTAAATATTACAAGAATTGTGAGCCCATATCCAATGAATCGTACAACCTAATGGGTCACACACAAAAGCTAATTGGAAATCCTATTTGATGAAGGGAATTTTGTAAGAGTTAGAAAATTCCATTTGACCAATTTTGTGGAGGAAAAATAGTTGGCTAATTTTTGGTCATTTTTGGCTTGATCAATTTAATTGTTAAATTGATCTAAACAATTTAAGGAGTTAAATTAGACTAATTAAATTAAGCAGTTAATTTAATTGATGCCACATAACTATCAATTGGTCAAGTTGACTTAAAGAGTTAAGTTGACACCTTCTAGCTTAAAGAGTTAAGCTAATTAACTTAAAAAGTTAAGTTAAGAACATTTAATTAAATTAAGCGATTAATTTAATTAAAGTGAAGAATTAATTTTGGAGGGAAATTAAAAAAGCAAAAGTTCATTTGTAGTACATTAGACTTTATTTAGATGACATTTCATGAGATGAAGTGGAGATTCTGAATGAAATTCAAATGCAAATTAAATTCACATTTCAAATGCAAGATTGTCTTGCTTAGGTGGTGCCAACCTCATGGGAGGTGTGATGCCAAGTTGCATCACACCTCCACCTCTATAAATAGAGGAGTGGGTGGCCAATGTGATATATGTGATGCTAGATTCCATTTTCCCTCCAATTTTGTGATTCTCTCATGTGTTGAGACGTCGCACTTTCTTCACCTCTCCTTCTCAAAATTTGGCCTTCATCCCTCACTCTTCTCTCCTTGGTTTTCTAACTTACCTAGGAGTGAATTGGATTTGCTATTGGTGTGTGGATCATAACATTAAAGGCTAGATGTTTGGATAGCTTGGCTTCTAGAGATTCACTTTAAAGGCCAATTTCCAGGCCTTGCCAGATTCTTTTTTGATTGATTTTTTTCCTGGAGCTTCCCCAAGGTGCTGAGGAGGTTGTTTCCAATTTTCAACTAATTCTGAGGTGATTTTATTTTGCAAGTGTTGCCATCTTGTTGCTACACCGTTAGGAGACTGCCTTGAAGTGTTTGAGTGTTCTTCCTCCTTTCCTTGGATTTTTGAGCATTCAAGATAATCCTTCATCCAAATCTAAATTAGAAGAATGATTAGATCCTTGGCTTTGATTGTAGACAAGTTAATTTAACTAATTTTTTGCTATATTATTGGATCTTTGTACTACACTTGACTTTATCAATAACATCACTAGGGTAGAAAAATGCATCTCTTGGAGGCTGGTAGAAAAATACATCTCGTTAAGAAGAGTTCTTCACTTTCTCATTGGAATTGAGCTAATCAAGGTATTCCTCTATCTAAATCTGAATCATAAGCATGTTTAGATCCTTGTGAGCTTGAGTAGTCTAGTTAATTTTAGCCTTTGAAGTCTTAATTATTGAATCCTAGCGCTACTCTAGCCTTCAAGTGGCATCGAAGCCTAATTAATGCTATGATTTGGATTTTTTTGATTGATTAATTCATATGATGGGTTGAATAAAATTTCCAAATTCTCGATTCATATGATGGATCGAAGTGTTTGGATGATGTTGTATGTGGCTCCCTGATTAATGAATTGAAAGCATGCAATTATGTGTTTTAAAAGTTAATTCATGAAATTAGTATGTTTTAATTCATAGCTTCTAATGTTGAATGTTGATTTAGCATTAGTTGATGTTATTTGTTGAAATAGCATGTTATTGAATGGCTAAAATAGTTTTGGTCATTTTTTGGATCTAATTTGATTGGAGTTATGTTGGTGATTTTTGGAGAATATGATTCTCACTTGAACTTGTTTTTGAAAGCATGTTTGGAGGCTTGAAATTTCAGTTCTAAAAGCTATTTTAATTTTAAAATCTTATCTATAATGTGTGAAATCATGTTTAGAAGTTGTTCTAAATTTTTTGGTGCACAAAACGTTGAGCAAAAGCAAGGTGATTCGACCTAGACCTTGAAACAAGGCAAGCTGCCCTATCTTTGTCGAGAGCTGTTCAGCTATGGGAGCACTAGGCACACACTTGCTAGCAACTATGTGCCTAGCTTGGGCGAGCAGCGGCCAATTTTGGTTGAGGCTGAAATGACCTTGATTTTGTCGCTTTTTTATGTTCAAAAGTGTTATGATTCACACTATTATATGCGCAAGTGTTGTGCAAGCTCTCAATATTATATTTGACATTTTTTATTACTTTTAAAAACTAGTTAAAGTTAATCTCCTACTAATTGCATAAATGTTATGCTTGATCAATTATTTGTTTATAAGATACACAAATTAATTGTTAGAACTGATTGCCAATTCTTGATTTATTTATTGTTCATTTAAGTGTTGAATGAATAATGAATGAATGGAGATGATCATAAGCCTTTTAATATTGATTTTGTAAATTCCAAGTTGTTGAAATGGGTTGCATTAAATGAGGCTTGCATGCCTCTTATTCTATCTTGTAAAAGTTATGATTGTAGAATCACTAGGAATGAGGTTTTCTTTCCCTTTTAAAAGTTACAAGGAGCAAAGAAGATCCAAGGAGGTTTGAAAACCATGCATGTATAGGGATACACTTATATAATAGCTTAGTTTAATCAACCCACTTAAAATCAACCGAGTGATGCACCGATGGCTTTAAGTGCATTACTTGGTTAGGCTCATGGTCATCTCACTCTAAGAGCATGCCAGACACATTTACTTATTTATGCTTTTTATGCTTTTTATGCTTTTTATAGCCTATTGATGTATAAAATGCATGCTTATGCAATAGAAAACCTAAATAAGAAGATAAAAATAATGAGATCTTTCCAAGCAAAAACTCTCCACTTAGAATGTCTATGTGCTTTTCAAATATTAAGTCAAAATAGATACAAATTAAAAGAGTTTTAATTAATTCATGCCTTCTACCAATAGTATGTGGCATGACGATGCTACCTTATTTGTGTGATGTCTCATGAGTCATAGGTCACACTTATGATGGAACGTTGTGACAATATGCTTAGCATGAGATGCACATCTGATTTGACAATCCCCATGCATTGGCACACAAGTTATGGGATGTCATCATGCCATCTCGAATTGAAATTTAATTGGTAGGTCCGATTGAACACCTGGTAGTGTAGATGTCTCATGAGTTGTGAGTCTACATAAAAAGTGAGACAAAATATATCAAGAGTTGCGTGAGATGCAATTAGCAAAAGTTTCTTACCTTTTGATTATTTATGAATGTCTCATGAGTCATGGATCCACTTACAAGTCCTTAGGATCTTAATTCTCACTAGAAAATATGATTTCCTGAATTCTTCTTATGGTGAAGGATTTGATAAAATAGTGGGAGAAAAACATACTTAAAAGACCATGAACATATTTTAATATCAAAATTCAATTATATGCTTATACTCTTTTTTCCTCTCTTGTAGATTTTCGAAATCGTCAAAACAAAATGGCTAAAAATCCACTCACAAGCATTTTGAAAATCAATAAACTCACCAGGCCTGACTTCCAAAATTGGTTGAGAAACTTTAAGATAATTATTGACTCTAAAAAAAGGACCTATGTATTTGATCAAAGTTTGCTAGAAATATCAGGTGACGACCCCACCAATGAGGCTCATGAATTGTTCACTAAATTTATAAATGATGATCTACAAGTGAGATGCCTCATGATGGCATCCATCACTAATGAGCCTCAAAAGACTCACGAGTATATGAGATATATAAGTGAGAATTACAAACACCTATAAGAGTTGTGTGGTGTACAAACAAGATATAAAAGGTTCGCTTTGTCTAATGAGCTCTTTAGATCAAGGATGAGTGAATGTTCTAGTGTCCATGCTCACGAGCTCAAGATGATTTGACTCATTGAGAAGCTTAGACAACTTGACGTGGTGTCGATAATAACCTTTATGTAGATTTAATCCTCTAGTTATTACCCCTATTGTTTGACCAATTCATTATGAACTTCAATATGTCCAAGTAAAAAGTTATGATTAACAAATTGGAGAACATGCTTGTGACCATCGAGGCGATGATGAAAAAGAAAAAGCCTCTTGTGCTTATTTTTTCCTCCAAGTTAAAAGACCATAAGTCCCAAGAAAGGGAGGGAAGAAGAAAAAGATTTTTTTCTCCAAAGAGAAGCAACTCGAGAAAAGTTCCAGGAGGATTGAGAAAAAGGATAAAATTGAAGCAAGTTATTTCCATTACGGTGAAAAAAAACATTGGAAAAGAAATTACAAAGCTTATCTTGCAACCCTTGAGAAGGATATATACTTCTTTGAGGTGAATTTGAAGATTAATTCTTCCTCATAGGTATTTGATACCGTATGTGGTTCTTACCTTTGTAATTTGTTATAGGGGATGGAAAGAAGAAAAAGTCTTCGTGAAGTGGATATGATTCTTCACCTAGGAAATGAAGCAAGAGTTGGTGCCATGGTTCAAGGTGTTATCAAAGAAGACTTGGGGAATACAAGCATTGTATTTAATCCAGTTTATTATGTACCCCGCCTAGTTAAGAACAATATTTTGATTTTCGTTCTTTATAATGAAGGATTTGATTTTTCTATACCGAATGGGAAATTGAAGTCATCAAAGAATAGTTTTTTAATTGCTCAAGCTACATTAATTAGCAGATTGTACATACTTGATTCCTAACCTTCACTAATGTAATGCACATTCTATGGCATGCAAGGCTTGGGCACATTTCTAAAAATAGGATGAACAAGTTAAAAGCTCTCAAAGAACTAAATGTTAGTGGCATTAAGGACATTCCTACTTGTGAATCTTCTTTGAAGGAAAAAAAATGATCGAAGCTCCTTTTGTAGGATAATCAGAGCACTCCACAAATCTCTTGGATTTGACCCATACGGATATTTGTTGCCCACTAAGAGATAGTAAGAGAGGAGGCTATTTTTACTTCATCACCTTAATCAATGATTATAGTCAGTTCGAACATGTGCATTTTATGAAGTACAAGTCCAAAACCTTTGAAATGTTCAAAGAGTATATGAATGAAGTAAAAAAATAAAAAAGACTTAGTATTAAAGCTCTTTGATCAAATCAAGGGGAAGAATACTTAAGTACCAAATTCTTGAATTATCTAAAGAAAAATGGGATTCTCTTTCAATGGACTCAACCCAGCACACCACAACGTAATAGAGTAGCCGAGAGGAGAAACCATACCTTGTTGGACATGGTACATTTCATGATGAGCTTTTTATATGTGCCCATATCCTTTTGGGAATATGCCTTAGAAATGGTGACAAAGTTACTAGATGTAATACCTTTAAAGTCGGTGCCAAAGATGCTGCATGAGATGTGGCATGGCAAAGGACCCTTTTACCATTACCTTAAGGTTTGGGGATCTCTCGCCTACCTGAGACAAATAGTAGGAGATACGTTGGATAGTAGATCTATCTTGTGCAAGTTTGTGGGACACCCAAGAGAGTGTATAGGTTATTAATTCTATGATTCCTTGAAATAAAAGGTGTTTATTTTGAGAAATGCCACCTTTTTGAAAAAAAATTTTCTGTTAGATGGAAATGGCATTGTTGTTGAGCTTGACAAAGTTCAAGATGATCATCAAATCTCACAAACGGTGGAAACAAGCAAGTTTAAAGGGCCTCACACAATCTCTGAGAAGGTTAGATCGAATAAAACAACAACCTAAAAGGTTTGAATTTCTTCATGAGACGGGCCAATCAGATAGCAATCCAAAGACCTATGAGGAAGTTATGATAGACATAGACTGAGGATGTTGGCGTAAAGCCATGAAATCTAAAATGGACTCCATATATTCTAACAAAGTATGAACTTTAGTAGATCCATTGAAAGGGAGTAGTTCCCATTGGTTGCAAGTAGATCTATAAGTGAAATCTAGGAATTGATGGAAAAGTAATGACCTTTAAGGCATGACTAGTAGCAAAAGGTTACACTCAAAGACCTAGTATTGATTTCAAGAAAACTTTTTCACTGATTGTAATGCCTAAGTCCATTTGGATTTTACTTGCCGTAGCCGCATATTATGACTATGAGATATGGCAAATAGAAGTGAAAATTGCTTTCCCTAATGGCAACATTGAAGAACAAATCTATATAGAACAATCACAAGGTTTTACATCCAAGGAGAGTGAGCGAAAGGTTTGCAAACTCCAGAGATCTATTTATGGACTCAAACAAGTGTCCTAAAGTTGGAACATACATTTTAACAAAATAATCAAATTGTTTGGTTTTGTCAAAAATGTGTGTGAACCTTGTGTGTATATAAAGCAGTAGGAGTAATGTGCAGTTTATTATGCTTTATGTCAATGACATCTGTCTTATTGAGAATAAGATAGGAATGTTAGAGTGTACTAAAACATGGTTATCTACTCAATTCTACATGAAGGATTTGACAAAATTTTCCTACATATTAGGAATATGTATGTATAGAGATAGATCCAAGAGGATGCTGGGGCTTTTCCAAACCCCATACATTGACAAAATACAAAAGAGGTTTAGTGTGGAAAAATCCAAGAGGGGACATCTTCCCATGGGACATAGCATTCATCTTTCCAAGTCTACAGTCCCCAAAATAGAGAAAGAGAGACAAAGGATGTCCCACATACCTTATGCTTATGCTATTAGGAGCATAACATATGTAGTTAATGTACAAGATTAGATGTGGCATACTTGCTAAATGTTACGAGTAGGTTCCAATTCAATCTCGATAAGAGTTATTGGATAGCTGTAAAAGCAATTCTCAAGTATTTGAGAAAGACTAAGGACATACTTTTAATGTATGATAATTAAGAATTGAAACTCAAAGGGTTTTTGGATTCAAGTCTCCAATCGGATGTTGATGACCTAAAATCCACTTGTAGATTTATATTTTACCTCAATAGTGGTGTAGTAAGTTGGATGAGTTCCAAACAAAACACCATGGCCAACTCTACCATGGAGGCAGAATATATTATGGCTTAAAAAGCTGTAAAGGAAAGTGTTTAGATGAAAAACTTCATTCAAGAGTTGAATGTAATGTATAGCATTGCTGAGCCAATAGTTGTCTTCTGTGATAACAATGGTGTGGCAGCACAAGCTAAAGAACCAAGATCTCATTAGTGATCCACACATATTTTGAGGCGATATCATATGATTTGAGAGATCATTGATAGCGACGATATTCGAGTGGAGAGAATTACCTTGAAAGATAATATAGCAGATCTACTAAAAAAACCCCAAATGCAAAATGTCTTTGAAGAACATCTTGAGAAGATGGGCCCCAAGGCCATGGGCATAGGCTTTAGGGCAAGTGGGAGATTGTTGGAATAGTGCCTAGTAAGCCAATTAGAATAGCCTTGTAAAATAATCTTGATTAAATAATATTCTTTTTATGGTCATCTTCATCTTATGCTCTTTATTACTTTACTAGCATTTAGATGAAGCCTTTAAATCATACTAGACTATGAGATTTGGTCACACATTGGGTGGTGATCATGTAATAAGTCTTACACGGCTGTGATAATAAACCTTTCAAGTCATATGATCTTACAAAATAGGGCATCTAAGATCCAGATAAACTTGCAAAAAAATGCATAAATCCAAGGTTTAGATGTTACTCTGTTCCATGAGCAATCCCATATGAAATATAGATGCATCTTAGTGGGTGCTTATTAGAGAACAAAGCACTGAAGACCCACCCAAAGAATCCACAAGATAGCTGTAGCGGCAAGTTCTCCCACTTTTACTAATGTATATAATTAGTCCTTTGACCTGAGGATCCATGGTAGCTTTTTGTTTGGTCCTCATGCTTTGACTCTTCCTTAGTCACTTAGCCACTTTGGTGGAGATTAGGAATGAGCTACTAGGCAAGGAAGTTTGTGAGATCCAAGATGGAATCCAACTCCTCGTCTTTATGAAGAACGAGTGTATCTCCTATGTGTTCTATAATGATCAATTCTAAGAAATCCTTGGACATGGTGGTATGACAATTTGGAAAAGGAGTGTTTCAATGATGAAGTCACACAATGGAATCGAATATTGAGAATAGAGACATAGTATCAAGGCTATTAAGGAGCCAACAAATATCTTACCCTTGGCCTCTTTCGGGAGATAGGAGACAGAAAGGCCATATTTGCATGGTAAGCATAGAGTTATAATGGTTCTCCAAAATATTCATTTCGGCTAATTAGTTGGGCTCCATAGGCTTGAGGTTTGACATCGACCATAGAGATTAGGTATTTTTCAATTAATAAGATTAATTAAATTGAGTCAATTAGTTTAAAAGTGTTTTAAACTAAAATGAACAAGGAGTTGTGAGCCCATGTCTAATGAATGATAGAACTTATTAGGTCACATACAAAATCCAATTAACTGCCTAATTAATGGAGGAATTTTTCTAAGTATTAGAATACTCTCTCTTAGTGGACCAATTTTGAGGTGATCAATTTGAAGATCAATTTTAGCTTGATTAAAGTGTTAAAGTAATCAATTAATTTAAGGAGTTAAATTAGACCAACAATGAAGGAGTTAATTATTTGGTGCCAAATGATCATTAATTGGTCAAGTTAACTTAAAGAGTGAAGTTAACAAAATTGAACTCAAGAATTAAGCTTGTTTGACTTAAGAGTTAAGTCAAAAGTTAATTAATTAGATTAAAGTGTTTAATTTAATTAAAGGGAAGAATACATTTTGGAGGGAAAATTTAAATGAAAGGTTTATTTGAATTATCATCTTAATTAATTTGAAATTAGATTTCAAATGAAATTGAAATGCACATGAAATTCAAATTAGATTTGAATTTGATTTTGCCAACTTGGCAACACAAGTGGTCGCCACCGCCCCCCCTAAGAAAGGTGTGATAACAACTTGGCATCACATCATCCTTCTTATATATATATATATATATATAGAGGGTGTGTGGATTGGCCAATGCTAATTGGTGCGAAGAATTAGATTCTTTCGCAATTCCCTCCAAAACTCATTTCAAGCATTGCTTCATGTGTTGAAGCTTTGCTTTCATTCTTTTTCCCCTAGCTAAAATCAACCTCTACCATTTTATTTCTCCTCTCTTATTCCAGCTTACAATGAGGAGAAATTAAAAGTTCAATTGGTGTGTGGATCATCACAATAGAGGCGAATCACTTAGTTTGCTAGTTTTGGTGATCTACTAAAGCAAAGCACTAGTTTGGCAGATTATTTCCAAGAGATTCAGAAGGATTTTTGATCCAAAGTTTTTACAGAATTTCCTCCAAGTGTTGAGAGGTTACAATAATTTTTTGGTGATTTTTGGAAAATTTTAAACAAGGCAAAAATTGCACTCTTCTTACTACGCCAGTTTTTGGTGGATTCTGGATTGGCAAAGAGTTCGCCATTTTCTCCTTGGAAATTAGCAATTCAAGGTAACACTCTATCTAAATCTAAATTCCAGGCATGATTAGATCCTTTTTTTTCTTGTAAGCACTAGTTTATTTGAGCTTTTTAAGTTTTATAATTGGATCCTAGTGCCTTACTTGCCTTCAGGTAGATTCTAGATTAAAGAAGAGTTCTTCACTTTCTCCTTGGAATTGAGCTAATCAAGGCATTCCTCTACCTAAATCTAAATCATGAGCATGTTTAGATCCTTGTTATCTTTAGTAGCCTAGTTAATTTTAGATTTTGAAGTTTTAATTATTGGATCCTAGCGCTACTTTAGCCTTCACCTGCTACACGACTGTGCATGAGGTTGTGGCAACAATCCCTGATCTTAGGTTTAGTGCATTTTGAGGCATTTTTATGTTCTTTTTGTGACAAAAAGTGAATTGAATCATGCTACATAGATGCACAAGTGTTGTGTAAGTACTCGAAACTATGTTTGGCATTTTTGATTGCTTTTAAAATTTTGTAAAAGTTAACCTTCAATTTGGTGCAAAAATGAGATGTATAATTGTTATGCTTATTTTTTATTGACCAATTAATTGTTTATGATAAAATTAATAAGATAAAATTGATAAGATCTTTGCAAGCAAGAAAATCCCTCCACTTAAATGAGTCTAAGTGCTTTTAAATATTAAGTCAAAATAAATACAAATTAAAAGGAGTTTTAATTAATTCATGCCTTTCACCAATAGTATATGACATGACGATGCTACTATCTTTGTGTGACGCACTCACACAGGGGTCACACTCGGGTAGAAAGCTATGATGATATACTTAGCATATGATGCACCTTTGATTTGATGCTTTCCACATATTGCACTTATCACGGGGGATGGCATAGAGTGGTCTTGAATTAAAGTTTCGTTGGTAGGTCCAACTTAACACCTAGTAATATAGAGGTCGCTCGACACACGAATCTACATGAAAAGTGAGGCAAAATTATATCAAGGGTTGCATAGAGATGCAATTAATAAAAGTTGCTTACTTTTCAATTGTTTGTGGATACACTCATCACAGGGGACCACTTGCAAGTCCTTAGGACCTTGATTCTTACTAGGAAATAAGATTTTTCAAATTCTTCTAGGAGGTGAAGAATTTGATAAAATAAGGAGAAAAACAAGTTTGAAAGACTAATGAACTTTCTTTCTTTTTTTATAGAAAGACTAATGAACTTGCTTTTAATATCAATATTCAATCACATGCTTATATTCTCTTATTCACCTTTGATGATTTACAAAATCTCAAGAATGGCTAAATATCCACCAAGCGTTATTTTGGAAATCAATAAACCAATCCGGCAAAACTTCCATGATTAACTTAACCTCAAAATTATTATGAATTCCAATAAAAGGATATATGTCCTATATCATGATGCTCCGAATCCCAATGGGATCAATGTAGATCAAAAAACACGTGAAATGTTCATGGATTGGGTTAAGGATAATCTTATCCCATAATCTCATGTTGGCATCTACAAACTTCAAAAAACTTTAAGGACACATAAATAATGCCTTAGTTAAAGCTTACAAGAGTTTTAAAGCAAACAAGGTATGAAGTTTATGTTGTCAAAGGAAATTTTTCAAGCTCAGATGGATGAGAAGTCATATGCCATCAACTACAGTCCAAAGATGATTTATCTTGTTGAGAAGCTTTTCAACATAGATGTAGTGATGGACAATGATCTCTATGAGAATTTGATCCTCACATCCTCACCAAGTTTAGTTTATCAAAGTGTTGATCTAAATGGAGACTACCAAGACAAAGGCATACCATTCATTATTGCTTCCTCCTCCAAGTCTAAGGCCCCTGAGGATGTTAGAAAATAAAATAAAGGGAAGAAATGTTTTTCCTCCAAAGGAATGCAACTATTAAAGGCATCTGATGGAATCAAGAAGATTATGAAAGGATATAGTCGATATTACTTGTTTCTACTTTGGCAAGAAAGGCCACTGAAAATGGTATTGCAAGGAACACCTTGTAACCTTTTAGAAGGATATGTAGTTTTTATCTTTGTAATTTGTTACAAAGAATAGAAAAAAAGAATAAGACTTAATGATGGGGATATGATCGACCACCTTAGCAAAGGAGCAAAAGTTGCAACCAAAGCTGAAGGCATATACTAAGTTAGACTTAGGGGACTCCATACTTGTATTGAAACCTTGTTATTATGTATCATATCTTGTTGAGAACATTATTTTAATTCCCATTTTGAATAGCAAAGGATTTGATCCTTCTATATCAAATGGGAGATTGAAGGAGTTAAAGAATTAGTTGCTTATGGTACACTTAACAAAGAATTATACATTTTTGGATTCTCAAACATCACTAATGGACTTTCAAAAAAGTAAAGGAAATTAGATATCTAAGAAGATGCCATGTTGAGGAGTACAAGACTTGGACATATTTTCAAAAATTGGATAAGTAAGTTAGAATCTCTCAAAGTACTAAATGTTAATGGCATTGAGGTCCTTTCTATTTATAGGTCTTGTTTAAAGGGAAAAATAACCAAGACTCCTTTTGTAGGACAATTGGAACAAACCATAAGTCCTTTGAATTTGATCCATAGCGATGTTTGTGCTCCACTAAGAGTTAGTCCGAGAAGAGGCTATTCATACTTCATCACCTTCACCGATTACCATACTCGGTTCAAACATATGTATCTTATGAATTATAAGCTCAAAACCTTTGAAAAGTTCAAAGAGTGTAGGAATAAAGTTCAAAAACAAAAAGGACTGAGTATTTAAGCTCTTTGAGTGGATTAAGGGACAGAATACTTAAGTATCTAATTTTTGGATTATCTAAAAGAGAATAGGATTCTCTCTTAATGAACTCCACCTGGCACATTCCAACTTCATGTAGTAGCTGAGAGGACAAACCATACCTTGTTGGACATGGTACGTTCCATAATCAACTATTCCAATATGCATATATCCTTTTGGGGAGACACTTAAGAAATGGCAGTGAGGTTACTAAATGTAGTACTCTCAAAATCGGTGCCATATGAGAAATGATATGGCAAAGCACCCTCTTACACTTTTCTAAGTCTTTAGGGTCTTTCGCCTACGTCAGGCGATTAATGGGAGATAAGTTGAATGCTAGATCCACCTTGTGTAAGTTTATGGAATATTCTTGAGGGTCTATGAGTTACTATTTCTATGATCCCTCAAAATAAGAGTGCTTGTTTCAAGGAACATCACCTTTTTTGGAAAAGAAATTTTTATTAGATAGAAATGGTGTTGCTATTGAACTTGATGAAGCTCAAGATGATCAAAAAATTCCACATGTGGTAGAAACAAATGAACATTAAGAGCTTTGCACACAACCTCTGAGAAGGTCGAACTGAATCAAGAAACAACCTGAATGGTTTGAATTTCTTTAAGATATGGGTCAATTAGATAGTGATCCAAAGACCTATGAGAAAGCTATGTTAGACATAGATTTGGGACATCAGCTTGATGCTATGAAATTCAAAATGGACTCCATATACTCTTACAAAGAATAGACTTTGGTAGATCCACTGAAAAGTATAGTACCTATTGGTTGCAAGTGGATCTATAAGCAAAAGCTAACAGTCAATGGAGAGGTTATGACCTTTAAGGTATGACTAGTAGTAAAGGATTACACTTAAATACCTGGTATTAATTTTGAGAAAACCTTTTCACCAATCACAATGCCTAAGTCCATTAGGATTTTACTTACCACAGCGGCATATTATAACCATGAGATATGGAAAATGGATGCAAAAAAAATACTATCCTCAATAGAAACATTGAAGAAGAAATTTACATAGAACAACCATAAGGTTTTACATCCAAAGGGAGTGAGTAAAAAGTTTGCAAACTTGAGAAGTCCATTTATAGACTCAAACAAGCATCTCAAAATTAGAACATACATTTTGAAAAGATAGTCAAATTATTTGGTTTTGTCAAAAATGTGTATGAACCTTGTGTGCACAAGAAGGCTAGTGGGGTGGCATACAATTTATTGTGTTTTATGTCGATGACATTCTTCTCATTAGGAATGAGAGAGAAATATTAGAGTGAACTAATGCATTGTTATCTAAATAATTCTCCATGAAGATTTAGGAAAAGTATCCTATGTATTGGGAATACGTATCTATAGAGATAGATCGAAGAGGATACTGGGGAACACTGTACATTAACTAGATACTAAAGATGTTTAATATGGAAGAATCCAATAAGGGATTTATCCTACTAGGACACAGTCTTCGTCTCTCCAAGTCTATGGGCCCTAAGACTGACAATGGGAGACATAGAATGTCTCATATACCTTATGTGTCAACTATTTGGAGCATAATGTATGCTGTTCAATATACAAGGCCGGATGTAGCACACATTCTAAGTGTTATGAACTACTACAATCCGACCCCAATGAATGTCTCTGGATGGCCGTTAAAGCAATTCTTGAGAACTTGAGAAGAACTAAGGATTTGTTTTTAGTATGCAACAATAGAGAATTTAAACTTGAGGGGTTTTCGGATTCTAGTTTCCAATTCTATGTAAATGACCAAAAATCCTCCTCAAGATTTATATTTTGCCTCAATGGCAATATAGTAGTTGGTAGAGTTCCAAACAAGACACCACAACTGAGACTACCACTATAGTGAAATACATTGTGGTTTTGGAAATCGCAAAGCAAGCTGTTTGGACAAAAACTTCATCAAAAAGTTGGATGTAGTGCCTAGTTTACACGAGTCTATGTTCATCTTTTGAAGACCACTTAGAACTTTAGCAAAGATCTCATCAATTATCCAAACACAAGTAAATGCATTATCAATAGAATCTCATTCAAAAGGTATAACTGAATCTAAACAACAACTTTCCTGTTGATTTATCTTTTTTAGTCATCCGATCAAGTCATAGGCATCCTTTCCTTTCTTAAAAGAGCATCCTCCAAATCCATTTGTATTAATATTGAAACCATTTTCATTTTTCACAAAGAGAAAAGAGTTTTGCAATTCAACTTCTCAATATCATGACAAATGTCATCCTTCAAATCTAATCCAACTCCTGGGGCTTTGTTACTAGTTTGCTATGAAGATGGCACCACAAAAATAAAAAATAAAAATAAAAATAAAATACATAGTTTTATAGGGTTCACCCAATCGAGATATGTCCATGGGCAAAGGGAAGAGATTTTATTGCTAAACTGAAAGGGACAATTTGGAGCTTTTACAATATCTCTATGAGTTTCTCTCAAGCTAAATGAGCAAAAATCACTCCTATTTGCCAAGTGGCCTTTGACCTAACTACATAAGTTAGATTAGGGGCTCAAACCTAGAGGATGCCCTATGTGTGTGTGTGTAAATAAAAAAAAAATCATATTTATAGGAGAAAAGGGTGATAAGAATCAAACTTGAGTGCTATTCAAACTTGATCTTCAAGGTTCATATCAAATTTCAACCAAACAAGGATAAAAAATTCCAAATAGATACCAAATTCATACTAAATCCTAACCTGCCTAGTATACCAAATCACATTGACCTATAACTTTTGACACACAACATAATACATATATATACAGTTGGCGACAAAGACATATTAATGAGAATGTAAAATGAAAAAGTTCATACAAGTAATTCTTTTATTTGTACGAAGTAGCTCAATTGAAAGGAGAGGGCCCTTCGAAGAATGAGGAGCTTCACTCTTTAAAAAAAGACTCCCACTCCACATTCAAAGAGGGGCAAGTGGTTATCATGGTTTGCAAAGTCTAAAACTTCAACATGTTGGATGCACCCAAACCTTGTTAACCAAAAGGTGAATAGTCAACCAAGCAAGGGCCTAAATAAGCTTTTTTTTGCCCAATAGGACGGTTCTAATATCAAAGAAAAAAAGGAGTTACTTTTCAGAAAAGGTGTAAAGAGGAGATGGTTTTGAATAAGTTAATATTGTTTTTTTCAAGTAATTCCAATTTTTTTTTATACTTTAATTAATTTTTTTATCAACCATATACTTTTAAAATATATTAAAAAGACCTAATTTATTCAAAAAAATATTTAATATATTGTCGATTATGTGTCTAACATACTATCTAATATGTTAAAAACTTTTATTCCTTTTCAACTTATGCACACGCATATCAAATGAAGTATTGGACGACATATGTTAGGAAACATATTTTGTCTAATATTCAACTAGACATTAATAATTTATTGAAAAATCGGTGTATTGTAGGCTCCAACACACTCAACACAGTAGCACTTCCATTATTTAAATTCGTAGTAACTGTCCAAAATAATAAAAATACAACAAATTGCGTCAATAATAGACAATCGACAAGAATAAGCTTAGAACAATATAGCTTAATTCCTCATAGAATTCTCGTGAATCATGACAAACTCCCCTTTGGACAAAGCATGCCACAATCACAATGCCTCTCATGCAAGAATGGTATAGAGATACATTAATTTTTGAAAAGTTGCCTCCTTTAGGAAACAAATTTTCTAGATTAATATATCCCCATCAATATGTTCTACACCAAACAAAATCAATTATCACACATATCTAACCCCCTTTAGACAGGTAGGAATGCATAATAATATCAACTTGAGATTGCATGCCACAAATTTTACAAGTTTTAATAAATAGAACACTTTGGTGTAACTATTCACTTTAACCCATAAAATAAGTACATGGCCGAGTTCAATAATTAATTGCCCAACTTATACTTGTACAATATGTATGCAAGACTCCCATAAAATTAAGTACCATAACAATATGTAATTTAGAGAGTCGTAAAGGAAATTTGCAACATTTAAATTATTTCAAATGTAATTAGCATGAATATAAGATATCCCATAAGAAAACTACAAATCGTAAAAATAAATAAATAAATAAATGGTTTCCCGAGTGATATAACCTCGCAAAATACTCGGCCTATCAGCATAGGTAGAAACACACGAAAGTTGTACACAGATATAAAGCTAACATCCTTTTCTTCCCGTCAAATTCATATATATAATAAAAGAAAAGCAATGCATATATGGAAAACTTTAGGGTTCACTTGTAAAGATTTAATATATATATAAACATATATATATATATATATATATAACAAGCCAATTCTTGTACAAAAGCAAATTTGTTCCCTAATTGATCATCTTTAACAACTAATAGCATAAGAAAATCGGCATATTCCATCATATGGATGCATATACACAAATTTGAACAAAATCATGGCATAAGAAAGTGCCAGATTCCATCACATAGATGCATACATACAAATTTGAACAAATTTTAAATTTCTTCAATTCATGCGTATCATAAAGAATTACTAATACATATATAGTCATAATAATAGAATAACAAATCTAGAAAAATGCAATCAATAAAATTGGGTTTTGATTCATAGATATATAGCTCCGATATCAATAATTAGATAAAACTTAACCCAAGATGCACATACTCATGAAATCAAAACGCCATTAGATTGATTTATTGAGGATACTTGTTCGGACCATGAGATTGATGATTAATAATTCCTGCAATTTCACGATTGATTGCTAAGTTTTTCTCCCCTTTTTGCACAGAATAATTAATAGCTTTAATAAGATAATATTATCAAAACGTGAAGTGGATACGGGACATAGTCACGATATATGTAAAACAAAACCCTGGAGTGCTTATACCAACTGTCATACCAAGTTTGTTTAAAAAAGGGTCTTAACAATATTGGGTCAAAATAATAAGCCCGTAAGTAATTTCTCATTAACCGTATTAATTTAACCCATTTTTATTCTATTAAAAAATAAATTCAATTAATAAAAGCCCACATATTAAAATAAAATTCCAACAATTACCAAAATCTGAATAATTTATTATATGACTCGACTCAATTAAAAAGTATAGTCTGCAAGTCCTCCTCTACAAATATGAATTATGGTATATCTGAAATCCTAATTGCCGCCTAAACATATACACTGCAACTATGATTAATTTATTGTCTTATTTGAATATGTGTTCAGACATTAGATTGAGAGAATGTTTGATTAAATTTATTTAAAAAACTTAATACAAGATCTCACATTTTATAAAATATTTTTAAAGTTCATAAAATGTTAGTTGTATTTTATTTAAGAATGAGTTATTTAATTATTTAAATAAAACAAGATTTAGAGTTTAAAAATATTAATGACAATTTTGAAATTAATAGTCAAAACTGAAGAACTTATTAAAAACTTAAAAATAAGTTAGAATTTATTACTTTTTTAAAACGAGTTTAAGATCTCTTGACATTTTATTTTCACAGCTTAATTATAAACTATTTTTTAAAAAAAAAATTACCCATTACTTTTTGACATCTTATAAAATGTTAAATATCATATAAAATAAAAATATTTTAAAATACTTACAAGCTCAACCAGATACCTCTGAATCATAATCTAGGTGGGAAAATAGGCACCTAGACAAAATTAACCTAATCCATCACTTTTTCACGTGTTAGAAAGCAATTTAGTAACAATGTATTGCAATAAAATTAAGTGAGAAATTAATAGACATTAAAAAAGGTGGCAAATAGAATTTACGAAAATAAGTGTAGCTGGCATCTCGTACTTTTTCTATCCTTTCCGAAATGGGGACAATATATCCCTGAAGCGGACGAGCATTGGCAGATGGGGAAAAAGTTTTCTGGTCTCTCATAATTCTGCTTTTTGAAATGCAGTAGAGACTTAGCATTCATCATCCTTAGTTTGAATGAAATCACAGAGTCGAAAGGCACAGGCACGTCGATGGCGCAACGCATGAGACTGATTGGCTGTTTGGTCGTCCCTTCGGCCTTCACTTTCTCTTAATTTCATTCTCGGAATAACAGTAATGATTAGGAAAACTGGGGTTATTTGGCCATATCTTCGTTCGCAAAATTTCAATTTTCAGTATTTATTTAATAATAAAGGGTATTTTCTATAAGAAAAATAATAAATTAATTATTTGCATGTTTCAAATGGTAAAAATTGAAAGGAAAAAGAAAAAAGGGTACCTGAATACAAACATCAATCAACTCTATAATGGTAAAAAATGACCGATATTATTGTTAAGAACATGTGTCACTAAAATTTTAATAGTAATTGTAATTTCGTCGTACACATACACGCACAGACGACATATATGTATAATATATTAAGTCAACTTAAATTTATAATTTAGCAATCTTTATATTCAAAGGGAAGAATGGGAGTAGCTTAATTGTTGTTAGAGCACACACACAGGAATCAATTAAAATATGAGATTCAATTTATAAAACATCTCTATATATAACGCACCTACAAATTTATTGACAAAAATTAATATCCAACTGATAGAATATAAAAACATTCAAATTTATATGACGTGGCAAAACCTACTCACCTTTTCGTTCTTTCAATATGAAAAAAATTATTACTATAAAATGCATCTTGATTTCGATATCTATACTCAACACAAAAATTATCCATACTAACACTCTCAAAATTTAACCCAAAAAAGAAAAAACAAAAAACAAAAAACGAAACAGTAGTCTTTCAATCTCTTTGTATTTCCCCATTCATAACCTAAAAAGACATTTAATGAGAATCAGAAATATGCCTATTTATAAAAACAAATTATTTGATTGCTACTCTTTCTAGAATTAGATATTCTAATTTTACAATACAAAATAGATAATCATACTGCTAACTAAAAATTTTAATAACTTGATCTTTATTTAATTGAGTAAAATGGGGACAATCTCTACCTCATCTTACCAAATGTCATACCAACTAGAGCACCAAATTTTATTAGCTCTCAAACATACTACCGCAAATCTAAAGTTAGTAAAGTCCTAAGTGAGATTTTGCATATTTAGTCAACCAACTTTGGTAAAAGGATGTTTCATAAACAAAAATATAATGAATTTATTCCAAAAAGATTCATCTCATCAAAGAGATGCTTGTACAATATTTGTATACCAAAGTTGAATAATTGAATATAAAATTAGAGCTTAAAACGAGAAATAAATAAAGACACATGGATAGAATGATCTATTCGACATGAGAAAAAGGATGACAGTGTGTCAAATAAAATTGCTTTGGATAAAAATTTATTTTTAATTTACCTAAATTAACACGGGTTTATAGAAAAATTAGCTCAAAAACTTGAATTATGTATTTTGAGCTCCAAACTCTTTACTAGAGCTATGGCTCTTAACCAAAGAATTATGTTTTGTGATTGTATCCTTTTACTATGTTCTTAAAAAATCATGCTCCTTGAAAAGAACTATATTTTGTCAACAAGACTACATCGCACAATTATAAATAGGAATATTTAGAACCCAATCAAATATGAGAAAAGACATAGTAGCACTCATTTGAGCTCTAGATCATGCACTTTCACACTTCACTACTTATTCAAAAGAGTTCATGTCGATTAAATTCACCGTCTAGTAAATTGGAGTACTAATTTTGATTGGGAAAAAAGATTTTATCTTGGGACACTATTTCTTAGAACCTTCGAGCATTGAGTAAGGAATAAATAAATTCTTAAAAACAATATGGAAGCATATGCCTCAATTCAATTTTTCATCTTTGCATCTAAGATTTTTAACTAAGATCTCTTCCTTTCTTATTCTATTTAATATTTATTTATGTATATGCAATATGCGGTCTGTGTGTTTAGTTGATTAACAATATTAAAAGTTTTCACATCAAGAATATGTTATATGTTTTTTATATGTTATGGTACACATTGATTCAAAAGTTTCTATTTTTTGTCCGCAAGTATATATAATCATATATCATATATTTTTTAATAATTTTAAGGCTTTATTAGTTGTTCTTAAGTACTTGTATTCAATTTTCCAAATCATGCCACATAGTTCTATATAATAATAATTTTTTTATTATAATTTAGTCCTTGCATGTATGCATATGTGTATATGTATCTTCTATTTCTGGAAATCATTTTCATATACCTATCAGATTGGTCTTTGTTTAGTGGTGTAAAATTTGTACCCAAACATAGTATTTGGCTTCTCCTTTTTATTTGGTACATAAAACATATGTGCTGCTTTTTTAAAAGAAAATTCTTGTCTTACGACTTAATTCTTTTAATGGTATTCTGCTAGGATTTTTTTTTTTTTTTTTTTTTTTTTTTTTTTTTTTTTTTTTTGTGGTTTATACGTTAGGTACAATACATTCATTTAGTTATATTAGCACTGAATTGGACCATTTGCTTACAATTGGAAATTAGCATTGTATTGGACCATTTGCCTACAATTGGATTTGTTGCATACAATATACATCTTAGTTTATAATATATCTTCTTCGAAATTACTATTGCGTATTGGAATTTTGAAATTAGTTGAAGTCAATCTTGTCTACATTTGCAACCTAATATTTAGACGAATATACTACGCATGCATTTATTCATTGATGATACTTGGATTCTTCTGTTTTATCATTGTAAAATAGTTTCTTATAATAAGTCTTTGATTATTTAATGCTTATTAAAGGTTCTAGGTTAATTGTGAAGTTGTGATTGACTGTCTTCTCATTAATTTCAAAAATTTTAATATGCATCAAATATTGAGGTAATGGATGATGCACATGTTGTGTCCAAAGCCAGTTGCATTGGTGGTGGAGTTTGGACCACTCCAGTTGCTCCTTTAGTTGTTCTACTCCTATTCAATGGGCATAACTTCAAATGATGCTATTCTATCTTACTATTCTTTACTTGGTAAAGTTCCTCATGTGAGGATTGCCTGATGTTAAGGGAAAACTTAGATGTGAAGACGGCTTTTGTTGAGCCACAAAATCATGTGGATTTTCTATGCAAGAATTATATCCTTAACGGATTAGAGAATAAACTCTATAATATATACAACCCAATTACTATGGTGAAAGAACTATTAGAATCACTAGGAAAAAATATAAGACCAAGAAGTCCATCACAAAGAAATTCATGGTTGGTAAGTTTCCTAATTTTATAATGGTGGATTCTAAATATGCTATATCTTAGCTGAATGATTTATAACATGACCCTACATAATCTTGTAGTTAATGGAATAGTTGTAGGTGATACTGTCCAAGTGGCAGCTCTAGTCGAAAAATTACTGCCTGTTGGGAAGGACATCAAGAACTATCTTAAGCATAAGCACCAAGAAATGAGACATGAAAATCTAATTCTTAAGATTAAGAATAGAGGAAAATAGATGACTTCTTAAAAAGGTAATTATGAAATTAAAGAAAATTCAATGGAGCAAGGTTCAATCAAATAAAAAGCAGAAAAGGGCACCTAATCAAAAATGTAAGAAAAGCAACAAAAGAGTTCAAAGAATCTTGCTATGCCTTTGGAAAATTGGGTCACCAATCTAAGACTACCAAAATCATTAGGAATGTGTGTTCTCAAAGAGAAAGACTGCCCATGCAAAAGCAACAGAGGCAAATCATCAATTAGATAAAGTAATTGATTTGAATTTGTCCACAATTGTTTTAGAGGTAAACTTAGCCAAAAATCCCAAGAAATGGTGTGTGGGTACTGGGATCACTAAACATGTTTGCTCTAATGGATGTTTACTACCTATTAGCGTGTAGAGAATAAATCATTGCTTATGGAAACTCCTCATGCTAAAAGGTTCGTGGAGTTGGCAAGGTTTTATTGAAGAAGACCTTCAATAAAGAGTTAACTATCAATAATATGCTTTATGTTTTAGAGATTAGAAGAAATTTATGTTAGGGCTTATATTTAGTAAAAAGGAATTTAGAATGGTTTTTAAGTCATGACAAGTTTGTATTTAATAAAAATGGAATGTTTGTCTGTAAAAAGTCATTCATGTGATGGTTTTTTACAATGAATGTAATGACCGTCATGCTAAAAAACATACTAAATGTTGAATCTAACAAAAAAGTAGATTCTTCCTACTTTGTTGAGTTTTTTAATTTATGACATTATAAATTAGGGCATGCTAATTGCAAGTAAATTTCTAAACTTGTAAATTCGGTAGTGTTAGTTGCAAATCACTTGCTTATTAACTCACAAGAAATTCCAAACACCACCTAAAACTTGAAAAGGATGTCAACCTTCTTCTAATATCTTCAAATGTGGGAGTTTCTAGCTAAGGTAGGTGTTCTACTTCCTACAATGGTCAAGATAGAATCTAAATCAATTTATAGAATCTTTGTTGGATATGCACAACCAATTGTAGTAGATAGATTCCTTGTACATAAATTCGAAATAGATGTCATCCAAGTCAATATTATTATCAAGTCAAGGTATGCAAGTTTTTTTGAAGATGTAGTTCATTAGAAAAAGAAAGAAGAGCAAACCTTGATCAAGAGACCTCGAAAGGTTCAATAATCAAATAAAGGGGAAAACTAACTTTGACATAGCAAGAGAACTTAAATGTCTAAGTTATTGGACTAGATTTCTCAACATGCCAAAAAGTGAATTGTAAATATTCACTAAAGTGGTGACAATGCCAAAAGCTCCTATAAAGAGAAGCGGTAAATAGCGAAACTGAGTCTATCATCTAAAACCATAGTTTTGAATCGGTGGATTTCCCTCCTAGAAAAACTTCAGGGTATAAATAGATTTCAATAGGAAATGAAAGGTGATGATATAACAGATAAATACAAGGTAAGATTAGTAGTCAAGTGATGCAACTAAAACAAAGTCTAGATTATGTTGACACTTTTGCACCTGAGATGAGGATAACATCATTAGATTATTGATTACATTTGCATCTATCATAATCTTGGCATCCATGAAATAGATGTTAAACAATGTTTCTAAATGGTGATCTAGATGAGAAAATTTACATTAAACAACCAAAAGTATACATAGTTCCATGACAAGAAAAGAAAGTGTGTAATATATTACTTAAAACAAGCACCTAAATAATAGCGTGTAAATTTTGAAAAAGTCATGCTAGCAAATAGCTTAGGGATAAATGATTGCAACAAATTTGTGTACATGAGGGGCACCGCATTGAGCATATCATTGTGTGTCTATATGTAGATGATATGCTAATTATGAAAGCAATAATGACGTGATCAATGAAACGAAAAAATTGCTAAGTAGCAATTTTAATATAAAGAATATGTCAATAGCAGATATTATAATTGGAATACAAATGGTCAAGATATTTGATGGGCTAGCATTAACATAATCTCACTATATTGAAAATGTATTGCAAAGATTCTTAAGTTAAGAAAGTAGCCGAGTGAAAACTCCCATAGATATTAATCAATGGCTAACTAAGAATAAAGGCGAAAGTAAATGCTAAGTTAGAGCACACACACATGACTAGGTGCATCGAGTACATCATGAATTGCATGAGACTCGATAAAGCTCGATATAGCATATGTTGTTAGTAAGCTAAGGAGATTTACAAGTAATCTATGTCAAAAGCATTAGACCAACCATAGTTAGAGCTCTAAGGTATTTAAACATTCCATAAACTATCAATTGCATTACATAAGGTGTCTAATTGTAATTAAAGAATACAACAATGCAAATAGGATACCACACTTTAGTAAATTAAGCCTACAAGTGGATATGCATTTACAATAGCAGAAAAAACTATATCGTGGAAATTCTTGAAACAAACCTAAATAGAAAGATCAACTATGGAATCTATGTTTATAGCATTAGATAAAGCATATACGGAAGCTAAATGGCTATGCCATTTCTTGGAAGATTATCAATTGGCCTAAACACTTGTCGACAATTTGCATTCATTATGGTAATCACTAAAACAGTATAAGATAGTACATATAACTATAAGCCTTGCCACATACTTCTTAAACATAATACCATTATGCAATGCTCTATAATGGAGTTATCTTTATTGGTTATGTGAAATCAAAAGACAAAATTATAGATTTGTTTACAAAAAAAAGGTTTAAATAAAGTGTAAGTTATAAATCATCAAGGAGAATGTGACTTAAACTTATAAAATAACTTAGTGACCATGATAGGAATCTTACTTATGTGACTATAGATCTGAAGAAATAGGTTCTAATGAAAAAACAAGTTGTTATAACTTGATGTGCAAGCAATGTAGGGGTGAAGCGTCCTTCCCATACTTTTGATGAGCAGATAATGCACCTACAAAAGTTTGAGATTAAGTATTGTTTTTAACAATTATTATATCTTGAATTTTCAAATAGGATTGCAACAAAAACCTCTAATAAGAGGCCACTTATGTGAGTAAGAATTGGTTTGGTCCTATGAGAATTTTGAGGTTAAATTATCATAGAGTATTTAGAAATACTACGAGCTGTTCAAAGGCCAAAATGGGCACAACAATGAGAACTTAATATACATACAAAACCAAATAGCTCAAGGCATCACATTTACTGATTGGCAAATGTATCCTATAGTTCTCACTGTGGAAGGTTAAAAGCCAAAAGCTATCTCTCTTAATGCATATCGCTCAAGTTGAAACGCTTTCTTATGTTACATCCATCTATATATTTGACGAGATAATTTCTAATTCATGTGGGAAGACTATAAGAGTTTGACTTATTTAATCAACCAACTTTGGTATAAAATTAAAGGGTTGTTCATAAATAAAAATATAATGGAACTTACACTAAAGATTTCATCTCTTCAAGGACATGCTCGTATAATATTTATATCCAAAATTGAATAAGAAAATTGGGTGTAAAGTGAGAAATAAATAATATCATAGAGGGTAAAATGATCTATCCCACATTAGAAAAAGGGTGCAACCTTGTAAAAATAAAATAGTTTTGATAACAATTTATGTTTTAATTTGCTTCAATTAACACACCTTTCCAAAATAGTTGTCTCCAAAGCTCAATCTATGAATTTTGAGCTCCCAACTCTTAGTGGAGCTATGGCTCTTAACTAAATGATTGTGTTTCATAATTGTATCTCTTGGTTGTGTCCTTAAAGAAAAAATCATGAACCTTTAAGAAAGAATCATATCTCACTATCTGGACTGCAATGCAAAACTATAAATAGAAGTGCTTAAAAATCAACCAAACAATAGAAAAAAACATAGTAGCATTTGTTTGAGGATTACACTACGCACTTACACTGCTCATTCATAATAGAGTTTCAAGTTGATTTAGCTCATTGTACTTTCAAGTGGAATGTCACCTTTGATTAGGAAGAATAGTTGTATCTTGAGAAATTGTTTGTTAGAACCTCCAAGCACCGACAGGAGACAAATAAGGTCTTCAAACAATTGTTGGAGCAATAGGCCTTTATTCAAGTTTTTATTTTTCCATCTATGATATTCAAGTAGGATCTCTTACCTTTTTGTTCAATTTAATTTTTTTTCATGTCTATGCAATATGCAATCCAGATATATAATTACTTAATAATATTGAAGGTTGCAAATCCCAAATACTTTATATGTTCTTTCTATATGTTATAGTAAATTTGGATTTCAAAATTTCTATATTTTTGTACTCAAATATAATTATATATCAGATATCTACCAAATTCATATTGACTAATATACAAGTTCAACCTAGTCAACATCGCTAATTGACTATGTGTTGAGATCACATTAATACATTCTCTTCCCAACAAGATTTTTTCACATCTATCAACACCCATGAGGTCTTTTGGCACCCTTTACTTGAAGCCATTTTTCAAGTCAGGAAAGGGTACAAATTATCAAAATTTTCACCTTTGATTAAGATCATTGTACCATCTCCAATTGAATATTTCCAATCCTTGGAGTCCAACTAGCACAGGAACTAGATTTTTGGATATCTTTGAGACATATTAACTATCCAAATCATAGATCCACCAAACATTTTGATTTGCACAAGTTTGATATCACTATAGTTATGGGCCCCCAGTTAGGTACGTGGTAGCCATTCTAAAAATTCTGCTATTGGCTCCCCTTGTGAGTATGTGGCTCCCTTTAAAAGCCCACTAGTAGCTTTCCTTGGGAGTATGTCACATCCTCTAAAAAAGCCTATTATTGTTTCCCCTTAGAAATTTGTGGCAACCTCTGAAAAAGTCCACCATCAGCTCCTCTATGAAACATGTAGCAACCTTTAAGAAAGCTCACTATAGGCTTCTATAGAAAATACATGGCAACCACTTCAGAGAAACTCGCAAAGAAGCAGTACAGGAGACACCTTGGCAACCAAGTAAAGAAGGCTATCTTAAGTCATCATGAAGAGGAGAATAGCAACATCTTGGCATTTAAAAATGCATCAAGGAAAATCTCTAAGCCCAATAACTCAACATGTTGTTCCGCATTACTATGAAGTCTCGCAGGAGACCTCTAAACACATTCTTTCTCATCACAATACTTAAACTTTATATTAATATATGGCCAAATCGAGCATGAAACCAAATAAAAAAGATAAAAAGATATCTGGCTAGCACTTGGCCTTTGGAAGTCAATAAAAATGTGAATGAAAAAATATGTTGAAGCACTACTCAAAAGCCAGCTTGAAAATTCTAAGTAGCAACAATGTCCATAACATAAATTTAATTCACCACCACTTCTCTAAGAAGAACATCTTAATTCTTGTGAATATGCTAATGCTGGCTCCTCTACTATAGTCTTTACCCTAACCTTAAGACCTTTTTCATGCTCTTCAATCGCAAGGTTGACTGGGATAGTGAGGTCCAATATGATCAACTCTTCTAAATGGTATCTCCCAATTTCACTCATAATATAATGACAATTCTAAATAGTTTGCCCCTAAATATCTATCACCTCCACATCAACTGCTTCAATGAACTCATTGGAATCCTTAAATTCCTTCATCGTGTCTTCACAAGTAGTATTTGTAAGGGTCCTTCCAGCAAAGGAGTGTATGAACTTCTCTCCACTCCTCACCTAGTTTGCAAACCTTGCCTTCAAGCACTCATATTCCTTAAGTAGCTGGGCCAACTCCTCCGCTTTTTAACTCTGCTACTTAACCACTTTGGGAACTATCTCCTTAAAATGTCTCACCACTACTAAAGCTCTCTCTGTTTTGGCGAGACATCTACTTAACCAAGTTCCATCTTTGCGCTCTAAAAATGTAAAAAAATGCTCAAAAGTAAAATACTTCTGGAATATTATGAAGAAGAAAAAGACAATGAAATAAATCAACGTAATAGAAAAAACTCATACCTATGCAAAGTTGCCAACAACTATCTCAACCAATTAAGAAGAGAAGAATAACTCCAACCTTCCTTGATCATACTCATTCGCTATACCCTACATGTGATCAACACTAAAAATGATCTCATCCATATCTCTGTGAGAATCTATCTTGCAACTTCACTACAAGCCTAGTGGAAAAGACCCTTACCCTTGCCAACATGAAAAGGATAAAAGGTTTGTGGATAAGAAATAAATCCACGAGTTCACTTCCCTACAAGACTAGAGGGCAATACCTGAAGTTCATCATCTACAACAAGTGCGCACATTACTCGTGCTAGTGGAGTGCACGTCTCATTTGGCCATTGGCCTAGAGGGCTCAGGGGATGCCTACTCAACAATATCTTCTTATAATGCTGCTCTACAACATGTCTTTCGTGTGTTCCTTGTTTCACTCTCTAAGTGCAACTCCTAGCAAAAACGATCAATGCCTACTTAGTAGTATCTTTCTATGATACTACTCTATAACACGCTGTTGTATGTTCTTTCTTCCACTCTCTGAGCATGGATCATAGCAAAATCAATCTTTTTCCTTACCATAGAATAGAACAAAAATAAATTTAAAATACGAATGATGCAACGGAAACATGAAAGAGTAAGTACAAACATGCAAGTAGAAACAATGAATGAAAAAATAAAATATGCCAAATACCAACAGGAAACATATCGGTGGCGTCAAAATGAGAACTAAACAACCTTAACTCAACAAAACTCATGCAAAGAATGTGATGAACTTGACTGGGATGAGTTAAAGAGGGAGAATTGCTCCACTCACGAGGAGTATCCCAACCTTAACTCAAATGAAGAAATACATATCATTACGTGTACCCCTCGATGAAGGTAACCAATACAAAAGTTTATTATTTGGTTTAAGGAAGGAATGAAAGAATAGTTCTTTTGGCACTTTACACCTCCCAAACAAAGTGTGGTAACTATCCAAAGATATTGATAAGCCTAACTCACTCAAATATTGTTGAAACTCTGCAAAAGATGCAAAAAGAGTTAGACACAAATTAGCTTAAACACACACCATAACTTCACACTATATCCAAAAAAAAGAAGTTTCAAAGGATGTGAAAACCCATAAGTAAAGTAACTATTGAAGACAATAAAATATCCTTTAGGATGCAACACCTTGTTGTCTCGAATAAGCAAGGATGAACTTGAACTTATCAGAAACCCAAATCCTATGCATCAAAAGCATCTAAATTCTCTAGTCCAAGTAAACACTTGATTTTCACCACCTTAGCAAAGCTATCTGCAACAGCAATGTTCTCAAATCCCTTATTAGAAGAACACTTTTCCACAGAATTAAAACTAGATAATAAAGATGACTCATCAATTCCATCCCCATTACAGCACTTCTGAAACTCTTCAAAATTTTTGAAAGCTTTGACTATCAACACACCCAATAGAAGATTGATATATGCTACGACACCACGAGGAGGACGGCCTCCACAAATACGAAGTAGCCCTAGGCATTGTGCGAGTACCTAAAGGTAGCACCTTGCAGGTGCCACAGCAATCACACTAGCTACTACCTCTAGTGCCTAGCAGGCCCTTAGCATCACTGCTATTGACAAACAACCGACCAACCATAGGGCCATCACTATGACACCTTTTTTGTTCTTTCCTATTCAATCACTCTAAAACTGCTTTCTTGAACTCGTCTCAGAACTAGACTTGTTCATAGATATCCTTTGGCCTGACAAGAACCCCAAAATTTTTGTTGGCTAGAAAAAATTGTGATAAAATTCGCAAGCAAGGGAGTCAAGAAGTAGAAATAAAACAAAGAATCCAAAGAGTATGAAAGACATTATTTTGAGGACTTATCTCTACATTCCTTTTGGAACCTTCCTTCCCCTTTCTCTTTCTCTTTGCTTAAAGTGGAAATTTCCTTCTTTCCGTTAACTCTCTATGTGCTAATAAAGTCATCTTTATGGAGCACTTCTTGAAAATCTTGAAGACTTTGAAACCTACTCAAGTTCGGCTTAGATAGAAGTTAAAAACTCCCAGACACCTAACTCAAAAGAATTACCCATTTAATGAACCTTACCTTTTAGAAAATAAAATAAAGAAAAATTAACAAATTAAATTTATTGTATATTTTCAATAGAAAATTAAAAATTTTTCTATCAAAAATAGGGAGCTTGACGATACTATTAAAAACTGACTTAAAGGATAATTTGTTAAATTGATTAAAAAATAATAAGTCCAAAATTAATTAACTAAATAAAAGAGTTAAATAGCCCAAAGCACAAGCTGAGTTCATAAAGAGGCAAAAAAAATCCTAATAGTAAAGAGGCAAAAAAAAACCCTAGTAGGCCTAAGATCATGAAGACTAAAAGCTATAAACATGAAGTTCCAAAGCGAAAGTGGGAACAAAAAATCATTTGCAAAAATTTTCAAAATCGAAAAACTTTCTAGAAGAGAAAATCTCTCTGTACGTACTTTATATAAAACAAACCGACAATCTGGTGTTTTTCGGAAAGGAGCCCATTCCATTGTCAAACAGCGTCAATTATGGATTCAACATTTTCTACTTTCATAAGTACTTTCTAAAAGTAGTATATTAATAAAATGAGGGGATGTTTCTCTAAACAAAAAGTTTTAATATCTTTTATGCTCCTTCACGTGTGACAAAGAATTATATTACACGGGATAAGTTCACGGTTCAATTCAGTAAGATTCTGTTGAATATATGTTCAATTACTCAGTTAATCTAATCAGGAGATCCCATCTTGGACTTTGCCTCATGGAAGACTAACCAGCCAACTTTTGGTTTATTTCATTGACCATTTATTAACAATTATGTAGCATTACTATCTAATTTATATATTATTATTTATTAATAATTATTAAATAAAAATAAATTTTAAATGTAAACAATCATAGTAAATTAATAATGATTTTGTATTCATAATAATATATTAACATATGATTTACTAGCATATAGCGAATAATTATTCAAGGATTGCGACCACACATATAGGAGGAGAGACGGATGGCTCCGTTTACTTTATTGGTTAGGATGAGGAATCATTAATGAAAAATGGGATGAAGTAATTAATGAGATTAAAAAATCAAATAAATACCATATGTATCTTGTAAGGTTATTTAAAAGATGTACAAATCAATTCTAGCGATTACTTTTGTATGTTGATGGCTATTAGATTTATCAATGCTCTACAAATATACTTTTTGTATCAAAACCTCAAAATTATACTATTGTGAGCACGCTATTATTTCATTACGAGTCACTAATAAATTTATACTTCTCATAGTTGATCCAATACTATAATTTGGATAGCCATATAATCATATACATACAACAAAAATATAGTCTATTCAAGTAAACGGGACACACTTGAATGGTCCAATTAAACTTTTTTTGCCACACACGATACTTGTTAATTTTTTTAGTTTTTGTTTCATTCGAGTGAACTGAGGTTTCATATTTCTATAACGTTTTTCTATCATATGCCAATCATTCATCATTTTAATTTTTATTTAATTATTAAAATTATGTATTGTTCATTTCCACAGGTAAAGTTGGAAAAGTCGAATGACAGAGGTCTCAAGTACTTGTTATTTCCGTAGACTTGCTGCTTACCTGAATACACGAGCGCGCGCATTTTATACTTTCCTTTGCTTTAAGGTCGTGAATTTTTTGTTGGCAAAGAAGAATGAAAGCTTTTCAATCCCGCCAGAATTATAAAAATGGGATTTCATCATCAAGAGTACATGATTTGCTGTGCCCGATAAAATGACATATTCTGACAACATGGCCTAATATCATAATTTAAATAATCAGATTTCCAAATCAAATTGCACGGAGGCCTGGCAACATCTCCACTGCTAAGACTTCTCCTATGCTTATGCTCTGAAGTTTATGTGGGGCCACGAGAGTCTTGCATTTCTCATTTTTACCTATACCTGAAGTACATAACAAATTAATTAATTAAATCAACTTTTTAAAGTACTATGGGATGAAATTAGCAATATTAACGTGAACAAGCGATCCTTCCATAATTGTTGCTTCAATGTAACTGCTACACAACACTTGAACAAAGCTGCTACTTGAGATGGACTTCGTGTCTTCGTATTCTCAAAATTCTTATTTTCAAAAAAACGAAATGCAGGCTACAACAATTATGTTCAGAAACCGTGCCTATTGAATAACTGACTGAAAAGAGGAAAAAGGACCCTCAGAAAATGATATCACTTATAAGAAAAACTGATAGAAGAAAAATAGGGTAAAAATCTATTCACCTACAGACGTCCAGAAATTTCAACGCAAATGATCCCTGCAAAAGTCTACAGGAAAACACCAAAAATATGTACTCATTTTCCCCTAGCACTGCAACCAAATAATGAAATATGGAACTCATGCTCATGCTTCCAATTTGATGGCTGCATCAATGGCATCAACAGTGGAATTTTGCTGTGCCCAAAGTTGTGTGTATCTGCCAGACTGTGACAATAGAACGTCGTGTGGTCCCTGTTCTACCACTCTCCCATTCTCCAAAACTATGATCTGCAATCCATAAACATAATAACAGTGATGAAACCAAATCCAATGCTAAAAATAGCATAGGGCAGAAGACCCCAGGTATACATGAAAGATGCTGATGGTTGGGGCTAAAAACGATTAGCAGCATGTAAGATGTCTGAAGTAGTTAAAAAGTACTGAAGAATTTCCATTGACATACAATTGTTCTTGTGTCGTCCCATAAAAAGCCAATAGGAAATTAGTTATTTTCTTATGTAGTCAAAGGACCAGAGAGGTAGGCGAGCATAGTGTCATTATATGCTGCCTTAGGCAACTACTAACCCTCTTCTGAAAGAACTTAACAAAAGTGGCGTATTATATCCATGCAATAATGCAGGAACATACCTCATCACACTGCATTGCTGTTGTAAGCCTATGAGCAATAAATATTGAAGTCCGATTATTTGCCAGGGATTTCAATGCATTTAAAATCTCTGCCTCCGTTGTGCTATCAAGGGCACTTGTAGCTTCATCACAGAACCTAAGGCACAAAAATGAATTAAAACGTGCAAGGGGTGCCAGTGCTTGTTCCATGGTTCTCACCACTTGAGTTCATGTGAAACCCCAAAAAAGTGGAGTAAAGCATAAAGATCAACTATGAGGATGTGCACATGTTTTCTTGGATTCAAGTGAAAACCATATGATACTATAAGCTGCATCTAGGTAAGTTAACAGAACAGATAATACGGAAATCATGATTGACAAAAGTAACTTGAACGCAGAAATTTATTCTCACCAACTAGAGTGTCCAATTAAAGGGTACCCTAATAGGGCATAGGGGAAAGAGGAGAAAATGCATTAGAAATACCGGGTAATCAAAGGCACCAACAGAGAAACAAGGGTGCTCACAGTAAATGTCATCATAGCATGAACATGTTAAATAAGGAGCAGCACACAAAAAATGAAACTCTTATCCATTAGAGGAAGCACTTAAAAACCTATATGATGACTCAGAACAGTGGGACGAATGAAGGAAAATGCATTGATTTGGTTGACCATGAAATCACGAGATAAGCAAGAGACAATCCAGTTCCCAGCTTAATGATTATTTATCTGCCTACAGCACTAAGATTTCTGGATTAACCACATTTACACAAAAAGCTTTAAAATTTGTAATCAGCCAACTCTATACCTGTTTTCTCCATAAATACATGCAAGAAACAAAAACGGAAAGAACGAATAGAAGGAAGCAAAATAATTTAATTTGAATTAAACCAGTTGCTGAAGCAAAACATACTTACAATATCGGAGGTGCTTTCAAAAATGTACGAGCAAGTGCTACTCGTTGCTTTTCACCACCACTTAACTGTGAAAAGAAGAAAGTAAATCATGTCTAAAATTCTAAATGAAGATTCAATGACTAATCAGAATTCAGCACAAGTTCATAATTGACTTATGACTAGCACAGGCTAACAGCTGACTGTTTGTCTCAATCAACAAACATCTCATTAATGACCCGCAAATCTCTAGAGAATGAATGTGCACGACTGAATATGGTGCAATGAGCCAAAGAAAAAAAGAAAAAGACCCCATAATATTCAGGATATGTGAAGTGCAATGTTTTGCGAAAAAGCTTTAATAACACAATCCTACTTTTGATATACCGATATAAACAGGTGCTATAAAGATTCTCCATTTCATGTGTCAAGTTTGGCTAAGCTTATTTAAAAAATATCATGTAAACTCCTACATCTTATTACATGTATATGTTTTCGGAGATTATAAGATGTTAGATCTTATTTTAACAATAAGCTCTTAAAGCGTACAGATGAAATAAAATTTTGGAGCTTATAAGATCTAAATAATAACAATTTTATAATTAACATGGTTAAAATTAAAGGAGCATGCTAACATCTTAAAAATAAGTTAGAAACTCCTTATTTTTTCTAAAAGATATTATGAGACCCTACTGTCTTATTTTTGGTAATTTATCAGATCTTCTAAAATAAGCTTCACTCAAACACCCTCTGGGACCGCAAAAACTAGAATAAAATATGATATGCAAGAAATAGGACAATCTGCTTATCTCATGCTAGGGGGAAAACTAAACATAAAGAATCTGACATGTCGCCAGGGTAGATTTTTTCATCAGCAGAAATACGGTATGATGGGATTGGAAAGGAAAAAATACAAGAAATACCTTAAGACCTCTTTCCCCTACCACAGTAGAATATTTCTCCGGAAAATTCATGATGGTGTCATGAATAGCTGCCTGACGAGCAGCATCATATACCTAATATTAAAATGCAAATCAGTGGAAAACCTATAAAGTGACAATCAGCTTAGTTCAGACACAAAATCAATTTTAACAGAAAACCTCCTCTTTTGTTGCTGAAAGGCGACCATAATGAATGTTGTGGAATATAGTATCATTAAACAGCACCTGCCAGCAAAATACAAGTTCTTTATCATGGAAACATGATATCAAGGGGTTTCGAATGCCAATGCAGCCAACTAATCACTACTAGTGGAGCAAATGAACATTTATCCTGCTGACTCACAGTATCTTGCGGGACAACTCCAATGGACTTCCTCAGGCTCTCAAGTGTTACTGTCCGAATATCTTGACCATCTATTTTTATCTGTCCAATATAAAGGTGTCAGTGACATTTAATAGATAATAACATACAATTTAGTAGAGCAAAACAAACAAAGAGAGTGAGATCTAATCGACACTTATATCATGGATACTTATATCATGGATCTTAATTTGTCTTATTTTTTTTCCTGGTAATATGAAATAAGAAAGGATTATCATAAGCTACTAAATGTGAGAAACACCAACAGAACAGATGATGGGAAAGACCATGCCGCTGGAAGTAAAGCTACAGACAAATGACAAAGGAAGCAATATCTTACGAGAAGCAGCTTGACAAATTCCATGCAGGGCATAAACATTACCCTATCTATTACATACATAAGAGAGAGAGTTTTCAGACTTACATGTCCAGAATGGGTGTCAAAGAATCTGAAAAGCAATCTTAGAATGGTTGACTTCCCTGCGAATAAGTGAAGAGCTATTACAATAAAAAGCTAATCTTTGGAAAAATAAAATAAAATAAAAATCTAAAAGCTCAGAATAAATAGATAAAAATAGAAAAGAAGTAAAATAGACATCAACATCAAGCACTATATCCCCAGCCAACAATCACGACTAAAAGATATACCAAAGCCACATCATTTCATACATACAGAACCACTTCTGGCTTTGATTGAAACATACTTCAATGCAATGAAATTATACAAAACCCAAACAGGATAGTGTTGGAAAATAAAAACAACAGGAAAAAGGCCCATCCAGAGATAGGGGATTGCACAAACACCTATCTTGACTCCAAACTCGTAGTGTCCCATGATATGGTACATGACAATCTTATCCCATATCAACAATTGTTCAATGTTTTCAACACACCTCTTTTTGTCAGAATTCAGAAACAATCCAATGAAGGGTGAAACTTATGTTAAAGGAAACAAAATCCTATAATTTAAACCATCTAATGTTCAACATATGTTGCAACAAAAGCACAATTCTTCGTTTAATTTTATTGTTTCAAGTCATCATATTTTAAGCAGTGCTACCAGAAACTTATAGCAAGTTTACATGGATAATCATTTCTTAGAAGAAAACTCTGCATCATATGTGCATAAATATACACATTTATTCAGTTTAAACAATAGTAACTAATCAAATAAGATCATCTCAATTACTAGACAGAAAGACATGTCATTATAGTCAAGAGAAATATAATTATCTAATTACCACTGCCACTGGTTCCAACAATAGCCACACTTTTCCCAGCAGGCACAACAAATGATATCCCATCAAGAATTTTCCTTTCTGACAGATAACTGCATAAGCAGAAAACGATTATGCACATATTTCACTTCATCCTTATCCAGAGATATAGTTAATCTTATTCACAGAAATCAAATATATCAGCCACTTGAAACATTTGAACCAGTAGTAAGCCAAACCAAAATGAATAAAATATTGCAAAGCAATTTACCAACCACAATATTTTAATTTCAATGCCGTTATAGGATTCACATTTACGCACTGTGATTAATTGACAGTTTAAGAGACTCATTATAAATGAGTCCGTGAAAGTCTCTAAACAAAGATAAGTTTTGGCAAGCACCAAATAAATCAAAGTCTTCCACTTGCAGGGAGAATGCCAAATAAAAGTGTGATTCCAGGTCATGTTGACAACATGCAAACATTAGTCCCCACAAGAAACCAATGAGATACATAATCAAATAAGATATCATTAGAAAGCTCGATGAGAAGGTCTCCATGGGTGGGGAGACTAGCAGATACCAGAAATCATGCATGCACATCCAAATCTAGGGTATAGCTGTGTTTTACAGTACAATTTCCCCTTCCCCCTTCATCCTAGCTTCCAGCTGAATTTATCACATCTCTGACATCAGTCTTACACTACATCATTTCTAACGCAAGGAGAACATAATTTAGCAGAATTTCACTTATAATTTTGAGGGTGGCACTCATTTCCTTGTACAAACATAATGCTATAAGTAGATGACTGATTGAGGGGCTTGCTAAAATTTTGCACATATCCACCACTTTGAAAAGATAATCTGGAAGATCTTGCACTGCTATAATGTTTAACAATTTGTTGCCATCATGCCACAGTAGAATTCTAGCAAGAAAAAATTGAGGTGCACCTGAAGTGAACGTTGTCAAATTCAATGCTACCCCCATTTAACTGCAAAGGCTTGGCATCATCAGCATCCACAATTTCCAATTTTTCCTGGAGGATGTGAAAGAAAGCACTCTAATCATTAGTATTAAATATAATAATAAATTAAAAGCTAAAATTAGTGACAAGTAAAAAGTTTCAAAAAATTCCTCAGTCACACATCACAGATTGAAATCCTCTACCAGAGCATTCGGATAATGCTCGATATTAAGTCATTTTTACAAAGCAAAAATTTCCCTTACTTTGATTCAGGAAATCCATTGACATCATGAGAACGTCTGACTGATAACAAAATAATCAGAGCATTATAAGTCTGCTCTAATTATCAAAACATTGCACAAAATTGGGAAAGAAGAAAATCACACTATCTTTTTGGGGGGCTTGGGGAGAGGAGTGAAGGGCATGCCTAGGCCACGACTAGAATGCTTGATCCTTGGAAAATACAAATATTGGTATTAGAATGGAGGTGAGAGGACAGCATAACCTCTGACTTCTTTGATGATTAGTCTTAATGTGAGCTAGCTTTCCAAGGAAACCATTCAAAATACATCGCTTCTTATAGCAATGTTTCTTCCTTTCATTTCTTGTCTCATCACCTTAAGGTAATGCCTGTAATGCCCCATCCCACATGAACTAAATACTAAAAGAGTGACTATCATATAAACTCTGCCTAAAAAACTCATATGCATCTATTAGATACCATAGCCCAATTCCATGATGCACTTGTTAGGTTTAGAAGCAATTCTTTGGTCCAACAGGAACACAGGCTTAGGGCATGACAAATGGTATCATAGTTGATTACCAGCCAAAATATTGCAAGCTAAATGCTATAAAAGGCAAAGTACTATGTGTATAGGAGCCACCTCTTGAATTTGTAGGGTAAAGTGTGACATGCGCAGGAATCACTTCTTGAATCAGTAAGAGCCACATCTAAAGACCCAACACCTAGTGAGTTGACGGTTGATCTTGGATTGTGGCCACAGTTATGAAAGGCGTGAGGCAAGAGATGGGTGACAAAAAGGAAAAGGAGGTGACAATTTAAAAAAAAAAATTATAAAATATATATATTGTGCAAAAAAACCAAAAACATTTTATAGATGTCAAAACAACATATAAAAGTTCAAATTATGTTTAAAACTTTAATTTCACATTTTACATATTAATTCGCGACTCGTGAGAATAACAATAAACATCATTGCATATATGGAAAAATATTTAAAATAAAGTAACACAAATATGAATAAACAAAAATAAGTAAAAAGTAGAAAAAATTGCAAAAATAACATAAAAATAGCAAAAAAAATAATGAACAGGAAAAATACCAAACAGCAAAAAAGATTTAAAACAAAGAAAAGGAAAGATAAACAGAAAAAATTAAAAAAACTAGGGAAAAAACAATAAATATTAAGTTAAGATAATTTAAATAAAATAAACAAAACACACACACACACTCTAAAACCCATGCACAATAATTTAAGGAAGGACAAAGAATATAAGAAGACCCTTAGATTTTTAGAGAAAATGGGAAAAACAAAAGAAAACAAAGAGGAAAAACATATCTGGAGGTGGCCACTGGCAGCGAGCGGCAACAGCAAGGGTGGCCGGACTGGGTAGGTGGCACAGTGCAACGGGATGTGGACCAGAGGCTAATATCTTTTTAAGCTTAAATTAGGGTTTTCAAGTTGTTTGTAGTTTTTATTTCTTTCTTTCTTTTTTTCTTTATAACCATGTATATATAGCTCTAGTAAGGCAGGCCAGCCACCCGCCTTACTGATTGAGATGCATGGGGCGCCCGCCAGCATGTTGCCTCACTTCATTGAGGTGTCAGACTTGTGTATTGCTTGCCTAGCGAGCACCTTTTATAATAATGATTGTGTCAGAGAACGATGAGGACATTGCATTCTAAAGGAGGAATCATTGTAATGTCCCATCCCAAATAGACTTAATATTGAAAGAGTAACCACTGTATAGATATGGCTAAAGAACTCATATGCATCTATTGAATATTTCCTTTGGGCAAGTTAAATATAACCCAATTCTAAAATGCATTTGGTGGGTTTGGAAGCAATTCTCCTATTCAACAGGCTCGCACGCCTAGGGTGTGATGATGCCCATGGATACTTATCACTACAAGAATCACTAAACCTCTTATGTGAATCCTAGATTGACAAATCCCATACCACATTTTCCATTTTGTTTTCTTAGAAGTAGAGGTGGATCCCTGTGAATAGAGGAGAAAGAAATAGCAGCAACGGAAAAAACTAACTACTAGTTTAGGAAAGCCATATCATTTTAAACACAAATATTTAGCTTACTAAACTGCTCCAGCATGACCAAGATCAAAATTGAGCAGAACCAGTGCCAAGTTCCCCCAAATATGGATGAAAGAACAAAATTTTAAAAGGGGAGAGAAAGAAACATGGAAAGGAAGAGCCCAGAGTAGTTACAGAAAATGGAATGCAGAAAATGAGTTAATACCTCAAGTAATTGGAACATGGACTTCATGTCAACCAAACTTTGAACTGTTTCTCGATATACACTTCCAAGGAAGTTGAGTGGAAGAGAGAGTTGAAAAAGTAGCCCATTTACCATGACCTATGAAGAGAGCTGTTTAGTCATGATTTTATCAATCACATCAGAAAAATAAATTATACCCTTTCAAACTGAACAAAAAACAGGGTAACAGAGAGCTTATTGTGAGGGGAACGTTTTTACCAAGTCTCCCACAGTCATATTGCCATTCATAATCCCACTTGAACACCACACCATAGCTGTTGAGAGAGCTGCGCTAAATATCAAATTCTGGCCAAAATTTAAAAAGGCGAGACTTCTTTGAGTTTTTAAGGCAGCATCTTCATACCCTGAAACATGTTATCATCGTGAATTAACTGAACTCTGCTCCATTAGCCATGCAAAGAATAATTTAGCGGCACAACATAGGTGTCAAGTTTAAATATTCCATTCTGTGTCAATAAGTATCAAAAGAAAGCTTTTCATTACAGTTTTGTTATTCAGAAGCTACATTAAGAACCATGGCACTGTTGTAAAATGCGTCCTCCCACAATATCTGCAGTTTTCCCGGCCATTAGGATGGCAGGATATGCTCAGATTGAAGATTTTGCAAAAACAAAAGCAAAATAATCTACAAATCTCGTCATTTCCAGGAGGTAGCCACTTAAGCTGAAGGGCTCCATCAAGCAATGCATGTAAAATCTTATTTATTTAACATTAGTAAAATAAAATTGATGCAACATTTAGAGTAAAGAAAAACAAGAATTTGCAGCTCCTAACAGACATTTGTTCTGCAATGGCTACAGACCCTAGTACATCTATATCTCAGGCTTTAATGATTCAATAGATAACTACAGGCCCTCAAGGTAAAATAATTTGTCTGACAACTTCTCTTTAAGCGAAAGAGAAATAATATCACCAAACTAGTTCATGAATTTATTTGAGGATCACAAATTTATTTTAGGAATTTCATTTTGGGGAAAACTTACGGCCCGTTTGGATTCCTTTCCACTCAAGGATAAAAAATAAAAACTCACTTTCTCTCTATTTCACTCAAAGTATTCCTATTTTCATTTTCAAACTCTTTCTAAACCTACTCTATCATCCTATTATCACATCAATCAAATTCAAATTTGATTTGATATAAAATACTCACTATTATTTTAAAATTAATAAAATAAACATATATTTTTAAAAAATAAATAGAAACAGCATTCCCATTCTGAGGAACACTGCCCAGTGTTATTACTTTTAGATGCCATCTTATTTTATGGCATGTATAGTGCTTCTCATACGCATCAAAAGGTCTTTCATATGTATTTTTGGAGGACAAAACGAATATTTGGTGCAGGACAGTTGTTTCCTTCCCTGTAGGAAGGTTTGCTGTCAATACAGATGAGGACCGCTTTGCAAGCATTCATGCGAGCTCTGGTTTACCTAGTTTCTTTGCCAAGCCAGAGCAGGCATGTGAAAGATTTCTTACATGCCTGGGGAGGACCTCTTATTTGTAGGATATTGTCCTGTCAGGAAATTTTCTTGGCCGTCCCTATGAATTAAAATACTTACTCAACTGAATTGTGAAACAAAAAAAATACTCATAGACAATTATCTAAAATTATTATTTTTGATGCTCTATCGACGATATTAATCTCAATCCTTTTACATAAGATGCTTGAAAATTCCCAATCTCTTACCTCAACAAATGAACAACAAATTATTTACATAATTCTAATCAACCTATACAAGGGTAGAAAATGTTCAATAAATTAGAAGTAGACTTTTTAAGGCAGAAACAACTTACTTTCAAGAAACTCATCATATTTATCAGCTTCATAAGCCTCGTTGTTGAAATACTTTACAGTCTGAAAGAAAATAGAAAATAATAACAACCATGCTTTGAATTAAAGTCATTAATATTGTGTTGAAATGCAGAATAGGTCTCCCAAAGGAGTGGTGAACTCACCTCATAGTTAATTAAAGAATCAATTGCACGTGTATTAGCATCATTATCAGCTTTATTCATTTCCTTCCGGAACTTGGTTCTCCACTACAATTGAAAATTGAACAATGATACCTCAATTACAAATTATCAGGTACCTTGAACCAACTTAGAAGAACAAAACACAAGGCAACAAGCATTCCAGAAATGGATTTATGCCCTCTGAAGTGTAACACGTAGAGGACTGAAGAAATATGGAAGAATAACTAATAAATAAGAAAATAAAAGAACAGTAAAAAATTGAGTACAGAAAAGATGCAGTCTTTTCAGAGAATGGTCAGGACAGTCCTTTCTTAATAAAGAAAATGTACTGAAGACACAAAAAGGAGGCTGAAACAACAGAGTTGAAGATTTTCTATTAAAACAGAAAAGAAAGAATTACCTGTGTTACAGCCAATGTGAAAGCTATATATGCTGCCATAGACAAGGAAGTAATCCACGCAAATGGTGCACCAAATTTATAGGCAAGGATACCAGATACCAATGATATCTGAAAGGCCACAAACTAAAGCTGTTAAAATTGTATCCAGAAACAGGGAATTTAGTTATAACAATAAACACTTCACTAGACTTGAAAAAACATTTACTTGCTGCAACAAAATTGACAAGGAAACATAAGAGATATACCAGGTGACAAGGGACTGTACCTCTAATACAGTAGGTACAACATTGAAGACCATCGACGAAAGAATGAAATTTATAGCCCGGCTACCACGATCAATAATTCGATTAAGAGCACCTGTTTCTCGACTACAAAATAGAAAGAGAGATATAGTCAAGGACTCAAGGCAATACCAAATTGTTTGCACATTAGGAACCACTAACAGCACAGCAGGAACGACACTCATTTATGGTGACATTGAGCAACAGAGAATTAGGATATACTTAACAGCAAAGAAATCTCAAAAGCGCATTTGAGAACTTTAAGACACAATTTAATACATCTAGATGCACAGTGAATATCAACAACAGCGAGCATTTCAGGCATAAAGCTTTACTAAGAGAGTGTTGATTACAAAATACCTAAGGTGATATCGTAAGTCAAGCTCATGCAAATGTGAAAAGACCTGCAGGAAAATGGTGTCAATAGTGTATGTTAGACCCAGAAAGATTTCTAATCATAACTTCACATCATCTATTAGAATAATTTTATACTTGTTGAAACATATAGCATGTCTTCTGGCCATATAAAATTCGCTACTTTTATATAAAATACAGTAGGTAACCACAGACCACTTCACCTTCAGCTCTTCAGTTCATCCACATTATTCATCAGTTAAAGTTGACAATTTACAAGCAAATCTGAGTAATGGATTTTTGGATTAATGGGAAATTACTTCTCCGAATTGACTTCGTGATAAGCGACACACCAGAAACCAATTATCTATTGCTAAAACAAAATAAGCAAATCCAACCATCCATATATTAGAAAGTACCAATGCATTTTCAAAAACCAAAAAGTTGATGCACACCAAAAGCAAACCGAAGATTTCAGGTTTGTATTCCGTTTTCATATCTACAATATTTAGCAGTCGATTTGTTTTTGGTTTACCGAAACTTATGTAAAACAGGATTAATTTGTGTGTGTATATATATATTGTTGAATTATTATTTAAATTTACACTATGCTTTTATTTTTAAGTTAAAATTAAAGAGGCACAAAAAAGAAGTGCAAGTATGGTTCTATTACTAATAGTGTATGTTGACGCCAAAACACACACACACACAAAAAAAAAAAAAAGGGTTAACCAAACCAAACCATTAATTCGACAAGGCACTTCAGTATACCAAAATCTCAATTTACCAATATTCCAGTTTGGTCACTTTTACTGAATGAGCACTCCTACACTTCCATCACAGATACACAGTTTTTTTAACTCAATGGTATCTGAAGTTCCTGTTGGGACGTATTGATACCAATTAAATCAACAGCATTTTTACTTTTTCTCCCTTATTTTTCATTTTTCACTTACAAGTTCTTCTCTTTTATTTTCTTTCTTCCTTATGAAGACATATCTCCCTATATAGAAGATTCACAGTTTATAATCGGGGTGTTTCAATAATTAATTTAATATATACCCACTCATTACCAGAATTCATTACTCCTATTTTCTTTCAAGGATGTCCCAAAATAAACTTTATTTCCTGAAATGGAAACCTTTTCTGCAAAACAAACAAGTGATAGATTTGATACCACTAACCCCATGCTACTTTTTCAGATAATACTGTAAGATAATAACAATTTTCACTTTTTTAATGCTGATCTATAACTCCATCTTGGATCAACACAAATATGTAATCTTAATCTAAGGGAATAAGTCATTCCTAAAAGATGTGTGTGTGTGTGTGTGTGTGTGTG
>JACGDI010005618.1:1086503-1113052 GCA_014898725.1 Jacaranda copaia
CCTCTCCAAAATCTTGCCTCTTATTCTTATAGTGGTAATAAGATTTTGTTTTTATTAAAAAATAAAGCAATAAATATTTTTATAATGTTTCCTTTGGCAAATTTGTTTCTAACATTTCACATTGTTGTTTTATAAAGTTAGTCCATTTGTTGGATTTACTATTTTTATGAGGGTATATGGACTTAAAATTTATGTTTGAAATTGGCAATAATCAATAAATTAATCATATAAGTGAGAGAGATATTTTTTTCATGGGTTTATAGTAATTAGTTTATATTTATTCAATAGTTATGATGTCATACAAATATCTTATAATGATGAAAAGCATACAATCTAACTAGGTGATGAGAAAGAAATTTGGCATATTTAATTTAATTTAAAAATAAAATTATTAAATTCTACCAATTTTTTTTGTCAAAAAGGAATTTCAAAAAATTTAATTTCTTTTAAATAATAAAGTATAATATAAAAATTAACAAATTTTATATTTTAAATTTGGGGGATATGCAATTTTTCAGTATAGTTTCAAAGTTATTTTTTTAAAAAATAAAGTTTCACCTAATCCAATTAATTAAAAATATGTGGAGATTTTGGCATATAAAATTTGATGTGAAAAAAATAATTTATATCAACAAATTTATTGGAAAAAATGATTTTCAAAATCACTAATTAATTTAATTTTAGATTAAAAAAGTAAGATATAAAGTAAATAACAAATTTCACAAATTAATTTTGAACATTATGCAATTTTTTTTCATTTTCTTTCATAATTGTTAAAAAAATTAATAAATTTTCAACAACAGGATTAATCAAAAATATTGTGGAAATTAATTTAACAAAGAAAGTAATTTGTGCTAGAAATACTTTGAAATTACCAAATTAATGGATATCATATTTTTTTAAAAAATTTAAAAATAAAATTCTATTTCTTAAATTTATAATTTTTTTACAATTTTTGAAATATATTCTCGAAAAACCAAAACTCACAAAAATATCACATTATCTCAAATAAATTTAAAAAACAACCTCACAATCAATCACAACTTCATATTATATCAATACATCACAACACAATAATTATTACACTTTATCTAACAACCAATCCCAATCTCAACTCGCATTCTCATATCTCTAAAATATCAAAAGAATCCCAAAATCTTTAAAACATGAAACTTGAAGCAAAATCTCATAAGCAATCACAAGTTTATGTGTACTTACCTTATCACTCCTGCTGTGGCCGAGTTTTTCCAATTGTCTGAGAGAACAAAAAGAATAGGCTTTTTATACTTTTTTGTGCTGTGCAACAGAGCAGAGAGAGACTAAGTGAAGCATGGTTATACCTGAGCACCATATAGAAAGATAGTTATGCTTGTACTAGTAGCAGAACAAACCATCCAAGTCTTGAGCTTCTGCACGGCTAAAAGTTAATGAAAGTACGTTGCCACTAAAACAGACATAATATTTCCATCGCTATTTATCTTAGGAGATCTTGGACATACATTTTCTCATAATTCAACAACAGAAATGTACAAGTATATTACTTCAGAAAGATTCATCACCTGCTAGTTCGATAACTTACAATTATTCACCAAATGGAAAATAGATAACTTGTAACTACTTCATGGAGCTAATTAAAGAAAAAGGAGACACAGTTTGATGTTTTTCTTCATAGTTTTCTGAAGTCAAGTCTGATGTGATTTCACACCACCATATCTGGTAAAAATGTTACAGAACATCAAAGGAAAGAAAGAGAAGCTCTTAGCAAGAGAACGTCACCGCTCCAAGTAACATGAATTTAAATTTTTTCCCCCAAGAAGTCCTTAATGCCCAACCAGCACTCCAGCAGAATTTCACAATTACATGACATGGCATCACCAGCTTTTCAATTAGCTCTCTATCACCCATAAATGAAAAATATGAGCTGCAAAATGCATTGCCTCACTACTCTTGTAACATGTTTTCAGCATCAAGTCCTTCACATTATCCCCATGCCAGCCGATCTGGCCATACTTAGAATCTCTTTTTTTCAGTACAATAAGATTGAATGCTCTTGGTAGTGTTCACATCGTTTCCTAATATGTCTACTGGCCACCATAGAGCCTGAAGGTTGGACGGAGGAAGATGATAACAGCCAATGGAAGTCCAACAGATTAATGAAGAAAGATGGAAGTTTTGCTTGGAGAATATTACGACAAGCATCCAATTCAAAGTTTCTGCAGATAAAAGTAGGTAGGTTCATTTTCATCAACTGAACATCCACAATGAAGCTCCAGAGAGCAACTAAGATTTCCAAGTTTTTCAAGACCAGAGTAACAAGAAGACAACCAAAAAGAATCAACTTTATGCCTGCAGCTGCAGATAGGAGGTACGAATGGCAAATGCAATTTCAGCATATGACTTCAGCACTATGGAGTTCTGCATTCTTAACCAAAAAAGCCACCGGAAAGGACCACAAAAATCGATTATATTCCCTCTACATGAACCTGTTTAAAAAGAAAAAACACCTCAGGTCACTGCACTAGGGAATCATATCATAGTTGATGCACCTGAAGTATATTGTTCATTGAATTGTATATCTGGGGTAAATGTGATTTCCTATAAATTCCATTGCTATTACTGTAATTTCAAATTAATATGACCACAAAAATCATATCGTGTACTTCTCATGCTTGTAATGTTAAAAGACAATCTAAACTTGCTAGTGGTAGCATAAAAGCATAAGTGCAATTTCTAGGAATCCAATCTAACAATTGAAGGCTGTCACCTAGCCAGATTTTTGCTTGTGAAGCGATAAGTCTAGAGGCAAGGTCCTACTTTCATCACAAGTTCATAAGTAACAACCAATTCTTCTTACTGGAAGTAAGACTTATTTGCAAAATTTAATCAATTTTCACCTTCCACCACCCATTATGGAGAAGTGGAAAATTTCAGACATTTCTTCTCCACTCAACAAACAAAGCCATATCACTGTGTTCTGGGCAGGGGACTTCCACCATAAGCCTGGAAAGTAAGGGTAACAATGGTACTGTCTGATCTATAAGTGTTCAATATTATGTGACTAACCATGCATAGGTGTTGTAGTGATATCAAAGAAGTATTTGAAGAAGAGTACCTGACAGACATAATTCCTGTATCCAGAACCACAGAAAAACAGTCATCTCTTATATGGCTTAAGGTGATACTCTTTAAATTCTGAAACAAAAGTTATTGATTCTTCCTCAAGCTTCTTCTTCAATCTTCTCCAAGTCCTTAGCATATCAGCTTGAATCAAGCCTCGATACAGTGTCTCAAAGGTAACCTTTTGTGGAAGAAATCCCTTCTCAATCATCTCCATGAAAAACCCACATGCCTGTCTCCATTTCCTTTTTTCACACAATCCATGAACCAACATTGTATAAGCATCCAAATCTGGTCCAATCCCACTAGCATTTATATCATTCCAAATCTCCCATGCAAGACCCATTTTACCTAATTTGATGAACATTCCCAACAATATATTATATGTATGCATGTTTGGTGAAAGTAAAGAATCCTCCTCTTTCATCCTCCTGTACAACTTCATTGCACCCTCCATATCCTTCCTACCCCTGTATTCCTTGAAAAAGCAATTGAATGTTTCTGCTGTGGGACTAACCCCACAATGCAACATCTCATTCAACAACTCCTCCGCATCCTCCATCCTCCCACAAGAACAAAGACATTTTATGACAGAAGTGTAAGTGGCAACACTCGGCAAAATCCCTTTCTCTTTCATCATCACCAACTTATCTAAACACAACTGAGGTTTATGTGCCCTGCTATACACGTGAAGCAAAATTGAGTAACTGGTGACATCAGGCTCCAAACCCCGGTCAAGCATTTCATCAAACACCTTTTCTGCTTCACCAATTACCCTCCCGAACCTCACCTCTGGATGCAAACCAGCACGCCTGCAAATCCCGTTCAACAAGACATTGTAAGTAACCACATTCGGCTCAATGCCTCTCTCCAACATCTCTCCCAAAAACCTCTTTCCCATTTCCGTTCTCCCCACCTTACACCAACCATAGATCAAAACAGTATACAACTTTGTGTCCGCTTCCACTTTATATTTCTCCTTGTTAAACACCTCCACCGCCACCTTCACGAACCCATACTTACAAAGGGTATCCAAAAGATAACAAAAACAAAAACTAAACTGCGACTCGAAAATTTCATTACCAAGAAAAATACCCATATCATAGAATGCACGAACTGCAGTTCTTGTCAACCCCGCGGAAACCAACCGTCTGATCAAAACAAAGAAAGTCGTGAAATCGGGCTTCGAATCACTCTTCTGGCTATCCATCTGTAAAATCAGCTGCCACGCGACATCAAATTGGCGAACTTTGCACAAAATGTCAATGATAATATTGTATGCTGCGGTGTCGAGAAGAGAAGAAGAGGAGGACGGGTTGTGGGATTGGGCATATTTAAAGAAGGCAAGGGCAATCTTGGAATGGTGATTCAAACGGAGGAGGGTCTGGCGTATTAAATGCGGGGAAAGAGAAATGCCATAGAGTTGGAGGGAAGATTCCATGTGGTGGAATGGGTTGTGATGCCGGATGAGCACCTGGGAGAGAGAGTCCGCCTCCGGGGAGTGTTGAAGAGGCGGGAGAGAGGGTCTTCCCACGACGGTACATGGTGGCGGAGATGGGTTGTGTTGTTCGGCTTCGGAAAATGAGTGGAAGAATTTGAGCTGAAGAGTGGAGGTTGCGGAGGCGAAACGGGGGCGGAGAAAATGATATAGCACCGCCATTTACGGCATGAAGTGGTCGCTGTTCTTGCTATAAAAATAGTGGCAAAAAGCCTTTTACTATTATTCATTTATGAGCATCTTAATAATAAGTACCAAATTTAACTGATTCAATTTTCAGCCATCACCATCTTATTTTAAACTTTTTATCTCAAGTTTGCTTTTAGAAGTCACTCCCACCCGCTTAAATTAACTAAAATACCCTCACCTTAGTTTCTTTTTCATTTTTATTAGTTAATAAAGTTGTTCATCTCTCCTGTTTTTGGCTGGAACACAATTGCTTTCCACCCTTTTTTTTGCTATCCCCGACAATATTTTAGCATGGAAAAAGTATAATTTTTCTCAATTTTCGTATGCTAAAATAATATTTTAGCCTTTCATCTATTAATAATAATATTTTCTTTTTATTTTTTTGAATATAAAAAATATTAGGTACTGGGAAAAAATCTCAAATTTAATTCTTTGAGAGTTGAATGTACAATGACAACAAAAAATATAATAGTATGAAAAAAAAAATTTCTCAATTTTCGTATAGTAAAACAATATTTGAGCCTTTCGTTGTTTATAATAGTATTCTCTTTTTATTTTTTTGAGTTTAAAAAATATTAGGTAGTGGGAAAGAATAACAAATTTAATTGTTTGAGAGTTGAATGTACAATGACAATCTTTATATTATGTCAATTCGCGAAAACATGAGTTTCATGGAACTATAATTCTAACTTGAAAAAAATGGTGTGGAAAAACAAACGACACCTAAGTAATAGCATGAGCTAACCCCATGTTTCCTTTGTCTGTTGAAATCTTATCTTTACAATTTTTTTTTCTTCTTGTTTTTTTTTTAATCTTAATTTGAGTAGTTTGCTTTCTATTATATTAGATCTTGTATTTATAATAGTGTAAATTTTTCTATGAGTTGTGATTGCAAGTAAAGTCTTGAACATCGGGGTTGCTCTAGAAAGTGTCGTTTTAGTGGAATTGTGAGATTTCCAACTAGCTACCTAGGAAAAAGTTGTTTTGATATATCACAGGCTTGTATAATCATTTCTCACAATTATGTTACTTTCAAATTTTTGACAAATATAATGGGAATGATGTTATTTTTGCAAGGGATCATTTGTTGAATTATGTTTTAGGTGTCATTCCTCATGGGATTGGACGAGATGAATTGCTTCTTTAGATCTAATTTATACAGTACTATTGGATTACTATTGACTTCAGTTATATAATACTCAATTGTTCAATAAAAGTACTTCCTATTTGCATTTAAATACTTAATTTTTGCATTGCGTATTTCAAAACTAAAAAGTTATATACTTTATTTTACATAACAATACCATATAGGAGTGTTTATATACTTACTTGTTGAATAATCTAAGTGAATTCCAACATAGCAAACCAAATTATGACATTTAGAAAAGGGAAGTATAAATTGAATGATATTTAAAATACATAAACTAATATCGTATAACAGAAATGTAATGCCTTATTTCAGCAAAATAACACTTCATTTTTGTGTGCAAATGCTTGATTGCAAAAGATAAATACCTCATCTTCAGTATTTATTACTGTATTGGAGTGATTCTATACTTATTAGTCAATGGCCTAATTAGCTTCAATTTATTTATAAACAACATATAAGACCGTCCAAAAATAATAAAATTTATAGTCTTCAATTAATGGTTGGTATAAACACGTGTCCAAATGGTTAGAAACACAATTATTAGTGTAAAGTATCAATATTGATGGCAAAATGTCTCATATGAATGTCAATATTATAGGAAAAAAATAAAGTTTCAGACCTATACCAATATAGCAAGGTCTAACATACAAAAATTGGATATTGTTTAAAATGTATAAAATAGATACTGGAAATCAAAAGAGAGTACCTTGTTGAAACAAAATAAATACTATATTTATTTAAAATTCAACTTGATTACTAGAAATAAATACTTTATCTTAAGAACATAATACAACAACAAAAGTATTTTAATATTGCGACATAGTACCACTTATGTTATCCTTTCAAACTAGTATACAACATCATTGTAAGTGGTTAGTGTGTCACTTTGAAATCAATGTTGTAGCACAAATAAGGTCTTATGATTATATTTGTCCTAGGACTAAAAGATCATTTCATAATAGTCAATGGTGACTTAAATAACAAAATTTAACATAATTTTAAATATATTTAAAACTATACCATATTTTAGGAAAGTAATACCTTATTTGTCAAATTTAATACTTCATTTTAGAAAGATAATACATTTTTTCTAATATTTATGAAGGAAGATTTGCAAGGAGGGGAAGCTTGAATTTCAAAAAATTCAATTAACAACATAGGAAAGCTAAAAATTTATTCATATTAAATATCTCCTCTAAAGGTAAAAGCAAGTAAAGCACTAGGATCCAAAAATTAAAACTTCAAACATGAAGTTAACTAGTGTTTGCAAGCATAGCAAGGATCTAATCATGCTAGGGATTTAGATTTGGTGAGAGCATTACCTTGAAAAGCAAAATTCAAGGAGTAATAAGTGAACTCTTCACTAGTTCAGAAACTGCTTGCAACTAGTGCAGTTAGAAGAGTGCGATAATTGCCCTTTCAAATCTTCTCCAAAAATTCCAAAAAAATAAATGGAGCTTCACAACATGTTTATGAACTCTTAGTTAAAATTTCAGATCAAAAGGCTGTCTAGAATTCGTAGAGAAATTTGTCAAACTGGACTCTATGCAGGTGGATATCCAGAAACAAATAAGTCAAATGCCTTGCCTCTATTGTAACGATCCACACACCAATGAGGTCTTCCTAAATCTCTAGTCTATAAGATGAATAAGACCAAAGATTCAACAATGGTGGAGGTTGATTTTAGGTAGGGAAAAAGAAGAAAAGAGCAAAGCTTTCAACACATGAATGCTTGCTTGCAAGAGGTTTTGGAGGGAGAGAGGGAAGAATCTAATTCTTCACACGAATTTTGCATTGTGGTCAATCCTCTCTCTATATATCTATATATAGATGCTGAATGGTGTCATGCTAAGTTGGCACCCACATTCCATGAGGGGGGCGGCCAAGTTGGAGTGCCTATATGGCAAATTTGAATCCAAATCTCATATGAATTTCATTTGCATCTTAATTACATTTGGAATCTTATTTCAAATTAATTAAGATGCTAATTCAAATCTTATTTGAATTTTCCCGCCAAAATTCATTCTTCCCAATTAATCAAATTAAACTCTTTAATTTAATTCATTATCCTTTGACTTAACTCTTTAAGTCAAAATAGCTTAACATTTTAAGCTTGATTTGTTAACTTAACTGTTTAAGTTAACTTGACCAATTGATGATCATGTTGGCACCAAATAATTAACCCCTTACTTATTACTCTAATTTAACCCCTTAAGTTAGTTAATTAATTAACATTTAAATTAATCAAGCCAAAATGACCTTCAAACTTGGTACCTAAAAATCGGTCCACTAAGAGAGATCTTTTTCTAACACCTTAGAAAATTCTCTCCATCAATTAGGAAGCTAATTGGATTTTGTGTGTAATTCAATAAGTTCTACCATTTATTGGACATGAACTTACAACTCCTTGTGACTTTGAATATCTTATATTCATTTTAGTTTAAAACTTCTTTTAAACTAATCAACTTAATTTAATTAATCTTATTAATTGAAGAGTACCCAATATCCATGATCAATATCCAACCTCAAGCTCATGGAACCCCAACTAATTGGCCAAAATGAATATTCTCGAGAACCATCATCAGCATGCTATGCAAATACGGTCTTTCCATCTTCTATCTCCTAAAAAAGGCCAAGGGCAAGATATTTGTTGGCTCCCTAATAGCTTCTATACTATGTCTCTATTCTCAATAATCAATCCCTATTGTGTGACCTCATATTTGGAAAACTACTTTTCCAAATTGTCACACCACCTTATATAAGAATTTCTAGGAATCGACCATTATAGAATTCATAAGAGATGCACTCGCCCTTCACAACATGAGGAGTCCAATTCCATCTTGGATCTCACAAACTTCCATGCCAAGTAGCTCATACTCAATCTCAACCCAAAAAACCCATTAGGTGGTGAAGAAAGAATCAAAGCATGAGGATGGGACACAAAATAGTACCATGGACCATCAGGTCAGAGGACTAATAATATGTACTCGCACAAGTAGGAGAACTAGCTACTACCAACTTGCCACTACAGCTATCTAGTGTATTCTCCAGAGGGTCTTTAGTACCTTGTTCTCTAACAAGCACCTACTAATATGCACCCATATCTTATATAGTTGCTCATGGAACGGAGCAATCTCTAACCCTTGGATTTATGCATCATTAGTGTAAGTCTATTCAGATCTTAGATGTCCTATCTCATAAGATCTTATGATTTGAAAGATTTAAGATCACGATCATGTGAGACTTATTCCATGGTTATCAAACCAAGTCCTACAGTCATAGGTAATCTAAGGGCTTCATCCAAATGCGAGAGAAGTAAAAATAAGCATAAAAAGCTATATTAAGTATATCATTCAATCAAGATTGTTTTACAAGAAAATAGTATATACAAGGCAAATCTTATTAGCTTGTGGGGCACTATTCCAATAATACCTTATTTGTCAAATTCAATACTTTATTTTAGAAAGATAATACATTTTTCCTAATATTTATGAAGGAAGATTTGCAAGGAGGGGAAGCTCGAATTTCAAAAAATTCACTAACAACATAGGAAAGCTAAACATTTAATCATATTAAATAAATCCTCCAAAGGTTTATCTCATGCATCATAAATGGATTTGGCTAGAAAACATACATTTGCCTAGCACTTATTTTGTAGAAGATGTTGACTTAAGGTGCAATCTAAATTACATCCCTTGAACTCTTCTAGTATTCCATTCTATAATGGATCCACAACTCTAATGGCTCTTGCTAACACCTTGGCAATAAAGAGGTAGCACACCAATTAGAAAACATATGCTTTTCCTCCAAAGATATCCACACACCAAGTGATCTTCATACTTTGTAGAATATAGCTAGAGATGATCTTCAAAGCTTAGACAAAGAAGATGGCTAGAGCGCTCATTTGGAGGGAGAAGAAAACTAGAAGAGAAGGCAATTTTGGAGCTAGAATTTTACCAACACATGGTCAAGTGATTAGATCACAGGTGTGGCTACTCTATGATATTTATAGGCAAAATTTGGCTCCAAAAATGAGACTCGCTTATACATACACTTATATATATTGTGATCACATCTTCCATCACCATGGAATATCCTCTAAGATTAAATTTAGGTGGTCTATTTAAAATGGTGTAATATGCATACACCACACTAGATACATACCCTCTAGTGTGTCACACTTCTCACATGATAGAATCTTATATATATGCAATATATATAAGACTCACATCTTCTATCTTATGGAATGTTTATATATACAATATATATATATATATATAAGGATTATACTTCCTGTCTTATGGAAATGATCCTATTGGTCAACCTGGACATGGTCTAGTGTGATCCCATCACACTAGATTATGCTCTTCTAGTCTAAATGATCCATAAATTGGTCCTAATTAAAATCCAATTTTAATACCATTTTATGGTCCATAAGTTTGTCTCTACAAATTCTTCTCTTAATTAAATAATCATATTATTTAATTAAGTTAATTCAACACTTAAACAATATTTGGCTTCAATTAAATAATCAAAGTATTGAATTAAATTAATTTAATTCCTTAAATTAATCAAACCAATTAATTCTTTTTTTTATCTGACTCCTTGGGCAGTATTATCTAACACTTTGGTAATATCCATTGTGAAGACACTTTGGCTTTTGTGAGTGATCTGTTGGGTTCACCAATCATTTAGACATGGGCTCGCAATTTTTTGCAATTTAATTGTGAATAGTAAAATACTATTCCAATCAATTAAACTCATTTTTAATTTACCACTTTTGAATTAATCTCAATTAATTTAAGAGTACCCAATCTCCATGATCGATGTTTAGTCACAAGCCCATGGAACCTAATCAACGGGTGAAATCAATTCGTGTGAACCCTTCCACTTACAAGTGCCATGTAAATACAATCATTCTATTTTCTATCTTCTGATCGAGGCCTAGGATTAAGATATTTGTTGGAACCCTAGTAACTTCAATAACTATGTGTCTATTCTTTATGATCAATTTTTTTTCAACTTCAACTTTGGAAACTATTTTCCAAATTGTTGCCATGCCTTGTGCAAGGACTTCTTGAATCACTACAAAAAAATATGTTTTTTATTACAATTAAATATGTATAGTAAATAGTAGTTAAATATAGTAAAAAGTTATTAACTATGCTTGTACTACACTTTTCTAGCCGTAGACATTGCAAGCTAGGTAAAAGCTTAGCTACACTTTTTCAACCGCGGCAATTGTCTTTTGCTACGAAATCATTTTCAATTATAGTAGATTTAATGTGTAGTAAAGAAACTATCAAATACAATTCAAATATAGTACTATTTTTCTCTCCAATTAAAAAAGTGTAGTATGTAGTAGTTAATCATTGCACTTCGAAAAATGTAGTAAACATTTAAATAATTATTTGCCACAATTAATATAATAAAAATAAAATTATTTAGACACACACACACCATGAGTTCATTAAGACTCAAACTCTTAACTTCACACTTATGTTTGTGAAAATAATTCCACTTGGCCAATGACCACTTTTGTTTCTAATTAGCTAATTTAAATATGTTTAATTAATTAATCAACTTTTTCAGAGTAAAAATTATGGAAGGCAAAATTTTATTTTACCTCCAAACTAGGTTTTCCTACTATTTTATGGGACTTTGCTAACAAGCTAAATTAAGTATTTAATTGATTAATCAAATATTTTATAATAATAATTGCAGCAAAACTTTTATTTTGCCTCTAAGTGTATTAATTAAAACAATGGTTAATGAAGAATTTTTTGGAGGATTTTAATTAATAATAAAAATTGAAAGCAATTCCTTTTTTTTTTTTCGCCTTAAAACATTATTGATTAAGCATAGCTTTCAATATATTTTACGTTCTTTTTTTTAGTGAAAAATTTTGATTTAAGATTTTAATCTTTGCTATCAAACTTTCATAATTTTTTTTTGTTTTTACTTCACTAATGAAAAAGTATGGTAAATTATCATATTTTTGCCACAATTTATGTGAAATTGTAGTAAATGTAATATATTATTCGCTACATGAAAAAATTATAGTAATAAATATATTTTTTACTACGATAAGATGAAGTGTAGTATTTAGTATGAGTTTTACCACACATTTGAAATTTTAAACTACAATAGAAAAATCATATCAAATAGTCCTTTTTTCCTACATTATTTTTAGTGAAGTAAAAAGTATTATAGCAAAAGGCATATTATCTTGTAGGGAATGAAACATCCTAGAGAACAAAGGAGATCGACTCATTCAACAAGATAAGCAAAATGGATCCTTTATTGGTTTTCACAAACCTTCGCATAAAAGCAACCTATGCCCAAAACATGCACCTTGTGATGTGTTAAGTGGTCGTTGCATGAATTAAAGCACAAGCACCGGGATACTAGATTTCCATGAAACCCCAAGTCAAAGGATTAATTATATGCACCATCGTAAGCTTAGAGAATCATCCTCTCCGGCATGCTACTTTAGCTACCTCAAGGATTTCTTCAGGCTAAGTCTTCAGTGAATTTGTTCTCTAACAAACATCCACTAACATATATCGATATCCACTACACCAGATGCCTGTGAAATGGGACATTGTCCAACTTTTGAAGCATACATTGCTAATGCAAGTCTATCCAATTCTATGATGCCCTATCTCATAGATTCTAAGATTTGGAGTGATTTAAATATCACAACCACAGAGACACATTTTATGGTGTAGCCAACTATTGACCTACATCATATCCCATAGTTATGCATGATCTTGTGAGCTTCAACCAAATGTAAAACATAAGATGAAGATGGCCGATTGTATAATTATATTGATCAAATAAGAGTAATTATATGCTAATCCAATTGGCTTGTTGTGCACTACTCTAACAATTTAGTACTTGAATCTGAATATATTATAGACTATTTTCATAATCAAGTACATCTTTTGAGTGTTTTTATACTCTCTTTTTCTTTAGCCAAATTTATCTGAATTTGGTGGATGAAACAACATATAAGACTGATATAGTCATTAGAGGTTCATTGGTTTTTGATGGTGTGATCAAAAGGGTACATTTACCTCATTCATTAATGATTAATATAAGAGATAATTATAGAAACTACCCCTGAGGTTTGGGGAGATAACAAAACTACCTCTCGGGTTTGAAAAATTACAGACACATCCCCTAAAGTTTATTGTCGTCTAAGAACAAGATCTTGCTATTAGTCAAACTAACAAAAAATATTGACGTCATCATTGAATTTTTTTTAAAATTTTGGATTTACTCTTTAGTTGGCTGCTTCTGCCTGTTGATTATTTTTTGGGACCAAAATGCCCTTACATTAGTTTGATAATGTGCCTATATATATGGGGATGTAATTGTAACATAATAAACATACAAGGGGGATTAAAGTAACAAACTAAAATAATGCTTAATGTTGCCATTGGAAATATAATTTAGTAATTAATTAATGTAATTAACCCAATTAATTAATTACTTAATTTTTAATTAACTAATCAATTTTTTTGAATTACTTAATTAACTAAGATTAATTAATTAAAAAATTATTAACTTTTTTATGCTAGAAATTTATGAGATTAAAAAATTATAATCAACCCCTCAAATTGCTTGAACTTTCATATAGTCCCTCGTATATTTAGTTATGTGATATATAAAATCTTCGGTATCTTGAAAACTTGCAAGCACATCCCCTATGGAGCAACATATACATTCCAAAAGCACCAAGTAATGCATCACAAATCAAACCAAACCAACATTACTATAAACTTACATTTACACTTACAACAAATAAGTAGAACATTCAAGTTTTCAAAATACATAGGTTAGAATCACTGTAGCTAAATAATTGTTTACAAGCTACACAAAAAATATTAAGTTGGTTCTTCCCATGGAAGTGACAAAAATATTGGTTAGTTTTAATACATAAATAAGAACATTTTTCGGCCTACGGTAGCCCCTTTATTTGCAACACTAGCAACTCCATCACCAACTCTAGTAACTCCACCACTAGCACCAAAAACTCCATTACCAACACTAGTAACTCCACCACCACTAGTAGTAGTAACTCCATCAACAACACCACTTGTAGTAGTGACTCCATCATAGCATCCAACAAAATCAAAACCTCCAACTCTACTAGCAATCCCAATTATTGACTCAACAAGTCCCTCAACTATTGCATAAAATGCATCATCAAAAGCAATGTCATTTTCAAAGGCAGCAATAGTAGAAGTTGTTCCAGCTTTAGCAGTTTGAGCGATTGAACCTTGTGAACATGGAACTGCAGAAGTTGACCCACCTCTTATCTTTCTCTTCTTCTTTGTATTGAACATTTGAGCCAATGGGACATCCTCCTAAAATACAAAATACAAAACAAAATAAAGAGCTTGTAATTACACAAGTAACTTTATGAATGAATCACAAACAAGAAACAATTGTAATTTAAAGAACCTGTTTAGGTCTTTTTCCTCTTCCTCTGATTTTCTGTACAGGTCTCCTCTTTTTCACTAGTGCTCTTTAACATGTTCGCTTATTATGTGCAATGGCATTACAACTGCTATGTTTTAAAGTACTAGACCTCTTGCTCTTAGTGGCATTAGATGTCTCTTCAATCTCTCTCTTTTTATTTTTGCTTGGTCTCCTAGGCAATCTTTTCAATGGAGAAGAGAGAATACTTGAGGGATTAGTCTCCACAACAACCCAAAATGATGGATTAGGTATTGAGTGTATGCTAGAAATGTCCCAAACTTCGCAATCACAAGTCCTTGCATTCAAGTCAACAATGAAATGCACATTTTGATCATTAATTTCAAACTCAGATTGACTACTAACTATTATTTTGCATTGCATAGACATTTCCTTCACCTGGTTTAGTTTTTTAACAATATTCCTAGTCATATAACCGTTTCATGTAGTCCCCTTCGCAAATCATTTTTGAATCATCATTTTTAACTTAACTTTCAAGCTATCTAGCAAAGTGAGTATAGGCTTGGACTTAAGTTCTCCAACCTAGTTATTGAATCATTCAGAGATATTGTTTGTGGCATAATCATTTTTCAACTTACTATTAAATACATGCCTACACCACATACTGACAGGAATTTTCATAAGCTACTCATGGGCTATAGGTTTTACCTCTTTTATTTTGTACATAGCAAAGTTGTACATTTGCACATTGTAAGCTATTGTAGCAATCCTGAAATGTTTCCTCAAGCATACCTTAGAGAGTTGAAGTCCAAAATTTGAATATATGTACCTACAACACTTTCTATTAATTGAATGAGGTACCAATTCATTAATTGTCTCCACCAGGTCCTATAGAAAAATATTACAATTAACCCTCTAAGTAAATAAAATACTTACACAAAGAACCTTAAAATAATTTGTTACATTGCATAAAAGTTATATTCAATTGACAACAAAACTTAAACCATCGCAATTAGCCCCTTGCCCACTACATATGTCAACAAAAAAAACCCTAAACATTACCTAATTGATTGAAATCTCATATTCAACTAACATCACACTTTAAAACACTACAATAAGCCCTCTATGTAATAAAACACGTTACAAAAAGAGCCTTAAAGTATTTCATATATTAATACATAAAATAAAAGATCATTATCACTGTAAAATATTGCAATTACCCCCTTATGAACTTAGAATCATTATATAATCATCCCTTAACATCCTCAGATATAGCACTGCACTCAAGTTCAACAAGCATGTAACTATGAAATATAACAAATAACGCCTTATATTCTAAAAACTATAACTAAAAGAACCTTAAACATTACTTAATTGATTGAAATCTCATATTCAACTAACATCACACTTTAAAACACTACAATTAACCCCCTTTGTAATAAAACACATTACAAAAAATGCCTTAAAGTATTTCATACATTATTACATTAAACCAAAAATCACAATTACAATAAAATATTACAATTACCCAATGTGAACTTAGAATCATTATATAATCATTCCTTAACATTCTTAAACATTGCATTTCTTTCAAGTTCAACGAGTATGTAAATATAGAATATAACAAATAGCACCATATATCCTAAAAAGTATAACTAATAGAACCTTAAATATTTCCAAAACTAACATAGTTTCAAGCAGTAGTAGTACTTTTTGTCTGTCTGTCATGAAAGTTCAAGGTATATCTAGATTGAAACCTCCAATGAATTCCTCCAAGTATCTAAAAAAAAAACCCCAAGAGTCCTTGCTTTCTATCTCCACTACAGCAAAAGCTAAAGGATAAAGCCCATTGTTCCTATCTAAACTAACTGCAGCTAAAAGCACACCACCAAAAGGCCCTTTCAAATGACACATGTCAAATCCTAGAAATAGATTGCAACTACTCAAATAACCTTACTTCAATGTATCTAAGCCTATGAAGATTTGTTTTGAAAGAAGGTGCCTTACTTTTGCTCTCAACAATGTTCTCCATTTCATCCTCTTCTCTATCTAAGTGGTAGTACATCTTCACAAGATTGCCACCATTTCGTTTCTTCAATATTTCTTCATAAGTAGGTAACATGCTATAGGATTATGCATGGTTACCCTTAACAACATCCTTAACCTTAAGTTTTGCTCTATAAAGCTACATGTAAGCTAGGTTTACTCGACGTTTTTTCATCTCATTTCTTAATCTTCTATACCTTATCCCTGAATTTTCCCTCAAAACATCTACTAGCTTTGTTGACATCCACTTGCAATTAGCATCCCTAATCTTATCAACCCTAACATAAGTATGTTCTCAAACTGAAGTCTTGATTTGAAAGGCTATAGAATCATGCATTATAGATGCATGAATTCTCCACGGACATCCATGCCTTCCACACTAAGCTCTCACCCTACGTTTCTCATTTTTTACCCAAACCAAATCAAATCCCTCTCTAATGGCATACTCTCTAAGTATTTCTCTAAATGAATACACATAAGAAAACACCATTCCCTTCCAAGCTTAATCTTCTCCAATATATTCTTAGGAATGATATACTTATCCCTATTCATAAGGCCCTTTAATAGATCATCAATTAACTCTTCATCTGAAGAGTTTTTGGCTTCACAATGATTATTAGATTCATAGTATGATAATAATGAGTCATTCTAACCATCCTCCCTACAATCTCTTACTTCATCTCCATCCTCCTCTTCACTATTATGTTCTTCACTCTCTTCCCCATCTTCCCTATTTCTCTCTGCACCCTCTTCTTCCTTTTCTCCAATGTCTGTCTCCCCACCTTCTTCATCACTCTCTTAAACTTATTTTTGTTCAACAAATACATTTATTTCTTTACATCTTTTATTCCTATCAAACATAGCATCCACATCACCATTATTTTCAACAACCATCCTATCATCACTACAATATATACTACATGTATAAACCAAGTTCATTTTTTCAATCCCATCAACATGACCTAATGCAAGCCCCCAACATCTACCCTCAAAACAAGAAATCTGTACCTACTAGGCGAGATGTTTTTTGAGCAAACTCATTGTCCCCTCAAAGTGCACAAAAACATCAAATATTTTCTTCAAACCTACAAATAAAAATATAAAAAAAATCATCAAGTCATGACTAAGATTTCAAAGCCTTAAACGTTCATAAACTAGGGGTTTAATGGCCTAATATAATAAAAATATACCAAATTAAACATAAAAGACCAACAAAAAAAATTATAAAACAAGATTTTTATAGTCCAAAATTTTAAGTTTTTGTAAATATAGCCAAATCAAATCAAATAACTACCCACATTCATCAAATCATCATACCATAATCATATTTAAAATAAAACCCTGCTATAATGCATTCTTACAAAACCCTAGGCATATAAATCACAACAATAATGCAAAAAGAACCAATTTTTACACATTACATAAATAATCTAAACAAAATAATCCAAAAAAAAAGTGAAAAATTGAATGGATAGTTACCTTTCCCATCCATTTTACTCAAACCTTCACATTACTGCTCAATGAGAACAAAATTCAATGAACATGATGTTCGGCCTTCCTCACGCTACCAGTAAAGAAGGATTTTTGCGCAATGATAGTGGTGAATCATCATTGGTAAAAATGGTCTTCTAATGATTATCATCATGATTTTTGAAGAACAGGTTTTGCAAGGGAGGTTTCTATAATTTCTCAAACTTGAGGGGTAGTTTATGTTATTATCCCAAACCTCAATGGTAGTTTCTGTAATTATCCCTTAATATAATAGTATGAATGAGAATATAAGTGGTTGGATGTGGCTATTTGTGTTTCTAACCATTTGCACACTTACTATTATGACCATTACTTGAAGAAAACATGATTTTAGTACATTAGAGAGTCTTATGTGTTGTTTCACCTATCTAATTGAGGTAAATTCGGCTAAAGGAAAAGTAAGCATAAAAACATGCTATATAAGTATAGAACAAGGCAAATTAAGTACACAACTTCAAAAATAAAGAACAAAAACTAAAAAAAGCGTACTTTTTTCTTGATTTACATTATCATTCTTAGTACATAAGAGATTAAGTTGATTTTTTTTTTAATCTAGCAATTGCATGATTATTAAATCATGATTTGTTACTTTTATAACTAATATAGTCGAGAGAGTTTCATTAGTTTTCGATGATGGTGTTGAAATGATACATTTACCTAATTAATCAATAGATTATAATACTATGAATGAGAACATAACTGGTCGAATGTAGGTATTTGTGTACTAACCATTTGCACATGTACTATCAGGACCGTTACTTGAAGAAAACATGATTTTATTGTGTTAGAGGGTTTTTTGTATTGTTTAACCTATCAAATTGAGTAAATTCGAAGGAAAAGTAAGTATAAAAACATACCAAATAAGTATAGAACAAGGCGAATTTAGTACATAAATTGAAAAATCAACTACATAAAACTTAAAAGCATTATTTTTTCCTCGATTTATAGTATCATTTTTAATACATAAGAGATTAAGTTGAATTTGTCTTAATCTGACCATTGCACGATTACTAAGCCATGATTTGTTACTAAGATAGTCGAGAGTGGTTCATTAGTTTTTGATGATGGTATTGACATGATATATTTATCTCATTAATCAATGGCTTATATTAGTATAAATGAGAACACAAGTGATTGGATGCAAGTATTTGTGTACCAATCATTTGCACACGTACTATCATGACCATTACACAAAAAACAATATGATTTTATTATATTAAAGTGTGTTGTTTCACCTATCAAATTGACATAAATTCGATTGAAGAAAAAGTAAGTGTAAAAACACACCAAATAAATACAAAACAAGGCAAATTTAACATAAAACTTGAAAAATCAAGTATATAAAACTAAAAATGCGGTACTTCTTTCTCAATTTATACTATAGTTCTTAGTACATAAGAGACTAAGTGGAATTTGTCTTAATCTTACCATTGCATGACTATTAAATATTATAATAAATACTACAGTCTCAATATATAGCACTGAAATCTAATATCTTAGAAAATCTTAGACCCTAAATTTTTTCTGCCCTTTTGTGGAAAACAATCTGGCCACCATAATCCAATTGCTTGTGATAATAATGGTGCTTCCCCTAAAAATGTAACAAGTCACCCTCATGTTGTATTTGAATACAACAAGCCATGTTTCACGGTTTAGAATTGTAGCAGTTATATGCCTCCATATCCTGGTCCTACCCAAACAATAATACTATAAAAGAATTCAAAATTATCAGTAAAGAGATCATTATATTAATGTAAAAAGGAAAATAAGTAATAAATATTATTACTCCAAATTATCTTGAAATAAAAAGAAATTAATAATCTTCTATTGTTTGTCAGGCATGCCATTACACCTTCTATAATCTATTTCCCCTTGAAATTTGTTGAGGGGCTTTTCAACAAATTCAACACCAACTTCTCCATAAACAACAATAGCACCCTTCTTGTACAACATATATAATTTACATTATAAAGTAGCATGTAGTGTTCTTTATCACTAAATCTAGTATTAAAAAATTAACTTATATAGTATTACTTGTACAAAATTTGGTATTTATACAAAGAGATAAAGTACTAAATATCAGAATTTAGAGTATTTAAACTCACATCTGTAGTATCAATGATTTTCTATTTAGAATCCTCACCTATACAACATTAGGTTTACAGAAAATTCAAGATTTAGTACTGCAAATGGTTATAAATATACAGAAACTTAACAATTTAGTATCGATAGGGGTGTAAATGGATATTTGTATCAAATTAACTTTTTGAATATTTAAATACAGATTTGATGGATATTTAGGCATGATATCCAAATTCCTATTTGTTGGATATTGGTCAAATTTAGATATATTCATAGTTGATTATAATTATTGAGATGTATCCATATTTGATTAAACTTAACCATATTCAAATTATTTTTTTGATATTCATATTCGGTGATAATTATTTAGATATCCATTTACGAATATCCAAATATGTGAATCTATTAATCAATTATAAATATATATTTTTATATTTTTAATTAATAGAAGGAACTATATAATTTTATTAAAAATTTTATTCTTTTTTTGTCCAATTCTTCAATTATAATATATACATGTATGGATTATGAGATTTTTATTGAAAAATATAAAAAATATATTATTTCATAAATATATATTTGGAGCGGATATTAAATAGATTAGATACACATTTAGCACATTCATATCGATTTATAATTGAATATTTACTAATCAAATACAGATAATATCCTCTTTAAATGGATGCAGATAAATTTTATATAAATAAATACAAATGGGAAAGGTAAATGAATTTTCAAATATTTACTTACAGCTCTAAGTACCGAATTTATGTGAAGGTAATATTACATTTATGCAACTACTAATCATCAACATAAAACTACCAAAGCATGAATTACAAGATTCAAACAATTCTTAATTGACATAACATTAAAAATATTTCTAAAATTTACTTAACCAAACAACTAATGTACATTATACTTTATATGAAGTATATAGATATTAAAAATAAACATGTACTAATTGAAATAAGTATCAAAATAATAAATAAAAGGATCAATATCACTTCTTCAAATACGTATCCAATTAGATTAGTTTTTTTTTTTTACTTTAAAAATCTAAATTTCAGGTGAACTGAGTCTTTACTAATAAAATATTAAGTAGAATAACCAAAATTAAGTATATATCAAATTAAAACAATTATAAAATACAAAAAAAAAGAGAGAGAGAAAAATTCAACATTAAAATAGACAAAATAAAAATTTAATCCAAAAAGTTACCTTGTCTTTGTAATAGGGGTCAAAATGGAACTTGTCTTACTTTGATATTCAAAAATGGAGAAATATGGCTTCAAATATTGAGTAGGAGATGAAGACATTGAAAATAGAAGCAAGGGCAGAAGCCCGAAACCATTAAAGAGAGTGATGGTACTACAATTTCGTAGTGAGAATGCCTGTAGAGAGGGGGGGAAATAGTGAACGTGAGTGTTTTTTTTGGGGGAGGGGGGTATTTGAAGAGAGGTGATTAGGTATTTTTGTGATTTTAATTGTAACTTAAGGTTATTTTTGTCTTATTGATTGAAGTATGAAGTGAACTCAAAACTCAAAATTCGAGTGGGGAGTGTATACTAAAAAGCAACAATTAGGGACTCAAACCTCACTACAAGAAAATTGGCATTTAGTGGTAATAACTTGGTGAAATTTTATAATGTAATGGCACAAAAAAATATAATGGTGATAGTTGTAAAAAATGCCAGTATAATTTAATATTTTATTGGCATTTGATTATTAAATTATAAACAAAATAGTGAGATTTGATTGAAAATACCAAGATAACTATATTTCAAATACATTTAACTAGTATCACTAATTATTTTTAGAAAAATGCCACTAATATGTAAGTATAGTGTTGTTCGAAGAAAAATATCATAAAGTATTTAGTGGTATTTATAGTGTAATGACACATAATAGTAATATAATGATAGAAAAATGCCACTATAATAAAATATTTAGTGGCATTTAATTCCTAGATGACATATAAAATAGTGGCATTTGATTAAAAATATCAACAAAAATATAATTGAAGGCATTTAACTAGCGCCACTGGTTTTTCTTAAAAAATATCACTCATATTTATTTATCGTGTCACTTAGGAAAAATGTCACAAAATATTTAATTGCCTTAACTTAGTGACATTGGGTAGTGTAATAACACATAAGAGTAATATGGTGATAATTGTTGTAAAATGTCACTATAATACAAAATTTTAGTGGTGTTTGGTTAATAAGTAACAAAAAAAAAAATGATATTTGATTGAAAATGCCAATATAAGTATATTTGCGGCATTTAAATAGTGCCACTAATTTTTTCCTCAAAAAAATGCTACTCATATTTATTTATAGTATCATTATAAAAGATACCACAAATTATTTGGTGGCACTGATTTAATATCGTTTTTTAGTATATTGACATTTTAAAGTAATGTAGTGATAGTGATAAAAAAATATCACTATAATATAATACTGAGCAATAATTGATTATTAAATGTTATAAAATGTAATTTATTGAAATTACTAACATAACTATATGTTAAAAGTATTTAACTAGCGATACTATTTTTTTCTTCTGAAAAATATAACTCATAATTTAGTAATGGTGTAACATGAAATAAATATCACACAAAAATAGATAAAGTTTATATAGTTATTAACAATTGTAAAAGTATATAATTTTATATCTTATCATAATGCATTGATTAAATTAACTACTTAATATAATTTTGATGTATAAAAAAATTAAGTTTTTGCCCCTTTTTCTCCTCACTTATACATTATGTTTTTTGAATATTTTCTATCTCTAAATTTAATGTCTCAAACCTTTTCAAATGTATTATTTAACATAATAATTTTGAACATATATTTAAATAATTGAGAAAAATACTTTTAAAATATAAAAATATAATAGTATTTTTGAATATTTATAATGAACACTTGGTAGGTAGTTTGATAGTAAATTCATATATTTCCAAATAAAATATTACATGTTTAAGGCTTGTATAGAGCAATTGGAGCATATTGGAGTCTCATACATAAGTGCTGAGGCAGATTAAGATGATATGGCATGCTAATATGTCATTTAAAGAAATCTTTTGTGGCATTTTAATATCACTATATGCATTTTTGTGGCACGTTAGCATGCCATTTAAAAGCATTTTTGTGACATTTTAACATGCCATTTATTATAATTTTTATAGTGTGTTAGCTTGTCATTTAAGGGAACTTGTGTAACATTTTAACCTGTCACGACATGCAATTTTTAGTGGCATTTTAGCATGTCATTTAAAATAATTTTTAGTAGCACTTTGACATGTTATTTAATGCATTTTTGTGATATTTTAATGTGTCATTGATGTAATTTTTATTGCATTTTAGTAATACCAAAATAAAGGTAATTTAGTGACATTATATCTTTAGCTTTACCACTACAAGTGACACTTTTAAAAGTGTCATTAAATATAAAATTACCGATATAATATTATTTTAGTGACACTTTTTAGTGTCTTTAATACTTAATTTTGTTATAGTGTGCCTAAAATGAAAGTAAATTTGGCTACTTTTTTCTTATTAACCATTATTTTATTGGTGAAGATTTCCCATCAATATTTTTCTATAAGATAATATATAATTTGGAATTCATAACAAAAAAATAAGAATATAATAGTATTAAGATAATATATAATTTGGAATTCATAACAAAAAAATAAGAATATAATAGTATTAATAATGGGTGTAAAAGGATGTAATAACCAAGAGGCTAAAATATCATTCCCTGCAAATTTGATTGAATGTTCTAGTTTGCTCAAAACAGCATCTTAAATTGAATGACTATTGTAGAAATTGAGTTCAAAGTAACTTTAAGCAAATCAAATTTGAATAGTTTGATATATTCTATATTTAATCACCCTTCTTAAGTCATTGACTAAGCTTTAGTTCAACTTAAAAAATTATATAAAAATTATTAAAAGTACAATTTACTGATGAAAAGAATGAAAATAAATTTTGAAGGAGGAGAGCAAAAAAGCAAATGCTGATAAATTGAAATCGTAATTGTGATTGATTGTAGGACACGAGTGTACCAAATTGGTTCGTGTACCTTGTAAATCGAGCTTAAGTTATTTCAAATTTGAACAAAACTCTTTACAGCTTTATATAATTCTAGTAGAATTTTTATATGTCGTTATCCTTATAACACATTCCCAATATTATTAATATATATGTGTGCACGCAAATCTATGAATATATATATATGCATTATATCATATTACTGATTCTAAATTTTGAAAAAAATAAAAGAAAAATTAAAAGAAAAATAAATTCAACTTTGGTACAAGTTCACAACAAGGATATTTTTTCTGAAAAACTCTACCAATTTCTTCTACTGTACTTCCCAAGTCATAGTATCGACATCACCACCTTTCCAAGTCATAGTATCGACATCACCACCTTTCGGCATGCATTACAGTCACTTGCCATGTTGTGTTTCACCGCTAGGGTTGTCAATTTAGGTCGGTTTTGTTACACCCCATGAGAGGACGTTGGATTCAACCTCTCAAGCCGAGGAAGGTCAAACAACCAATAAAGAGCCTGATGTTATTCTCATGGATTTGCCGGCCTAGAAGTGCTGACCACCAACCCTAAAATAGGTTGAAATTACAAAGGCAAGGTCGGAGGTTGGGGATTGAGTGCCGAGATTATTGTAGGACTGACATAATCTAAGATTCACCTCATTTATTGCTACTCTCCTAAGAGCGTCCCCTCATTAAATGTAGAGTCACGCACAGCACCACTCTTGAGTACTATTCACTAGAGGTACGTCACCCTGATTAGACATATTAGAAGATCGCCTTTGCCCTCCAGACATGGATGAGAGTTTCATTAAGGATAAGGGTAAAAGAGTAAAATTGACCCATAACTCGACAACTATAAAGCCCTAAATCAAAACTTAGACTTAGGTATGCAATCTACACATTTTTACCTCACATTACCTATCTATTTTTTCCCATTAGCATGGTACTGACTTAAGTTTCGGAGTGCTTTTGCTGTGGGCATTCTAGACGAGCTTAACATTTGCTATATATTGTAGGTCAATCCATTCTGGATAGGAACATCCAAAATGGATCCTCACGATTTCCCAACCTCATGAAAATTTGCTTAATCAGTTGGCACTGCTTGTGAGAAACCTTGACCTAACAACATGAGAATGGTAAATACCCAAAGAGCTAGTAAAAAGGGTAAGTAGGGAGGAGAACTCTAAACCCAGTTCTAAAGTAAGTCCCTCCCCCAGTTTTACTGTCCCTTTGATCCCAAGATTTGCTAAGGTCAAGGATCCAATTACAATAAGTGATTGCCATTTCCTTGGAATAGCTAAATGAACTAATTAGTTGGTAGGTCAATCGAGTCCTCCGGCCATGTAGAGAATAGTTGTTGGCCCCAATGACAAGCACTATACATAAACTAAAGCCCTACTCTCCAAACTCGGCCACTCAAAAGGTGCTAGCTCGGCGCAATCCCAAGAAGCATATTCTCATGAGCTCCATCACCAACAAGTAAAGGAAATAGCCAATTTAGTGGCTAATACCCGATCTCATGGACCTTAGGATAATTGGCTCGATTGCCCTTAGGTGAACCTTTTGTGATGGGGGAATGAGAAGAGATGTCCTATCAGGTGCAATAGCTCAACTACTGAATAGAGGATGTGTCTTAACGCCACTTAGACCATACCTAGTGAAGGTTTAAAGCCATACAGCCCTATCGATGAGAAAGAGAATCCCTTTTTGTCTAAGAGATCATCGACAAGAGGGTGGTAGTTCATGCAAAGGTACCTACTAGATTATTGAGGTATGACTGGACTGCTGACCTCAATGAGCACCTCCTCTAGTTTGAACACAACATGCAACTACACGAACACAATGACCACATATGTGCTATATTAGTGAAATACATGAAGGCATGTATGGAAGCCACATAGGAGACCGAGCGCTAGCCTACAAGATGCTAAGATAGGGACAGTTTTAGCCCACTCTAACCAAAAGTGCCATGGATTTTTGTTGCTTTCGATAATTGCATTCAGTTTCAAAGTAAGAAAATCATGGAGTGGTGTAAAAGTTTGGAAATCTGACAACACTTCACGTCGATGGGCAAGCTGTAGAGCAATGGGCAAACCAAGGTAATAAATAGGCCCATTGTCAACCATATCAAGAAAAGGCTGTAGGGAGCTTGAGAAAAATAGGTAGATGATCTCCCTAGGGGTACTTTGGGTATATCGTACCACCCTTAGAGTAATAATGGAGAAACACCATATAGCCACTATGGGTTCAACTCCATGCCCTTAATCGAAATACTTGAAGATACAATAAGAGTACTAAATTATGATCCACAGAAGAAAGAGGAAACAAGGGTTTTGGAGCCTGATGTGCTCAAAGATAAATGGCAACAATCATTTGCCAAGATCTAGCACTACAAAGGACAAATGGTAGTGGCATCATGGATGAAT
>JACGDI010005618.1:1114801-1145272 GCA_014898725.1 Jacaranda copaia
TACCATTGAGAATGGCCCTGACTTCATGGGTAATAAGAAACCTAAGGCTACATTGTGAAGTCACGAGGTGCACAACAAAGCTACTTTTAGGGGTCTAGTTCATGTGGATGGTCTCCTCAGGTTGAATAAGTTCAAACTCGAGAGGGATGTGGAATTGGGTTCAAGCATGTTCAAGTTTGGCCTCCATGATCAAAGACTTAGTGTGGAGATGGAAAGATTGGGTTTTATAGGAAGTTTGATTTTTGGTAAGAGTTGAAGGTTTTGTCTCCTGATTGGCTGAAGAGGCCGTCCTACTTAAACTGACTAAACCCTCCGTTAACCTAAGAGTCAAAGGCCCCCACATTTTGAAACCTAAGGTTTGTCCTTATCTACTAAATTTTGTAACCTTGATCACCTATCTCATCTCAAATATCTGCGAATTCCACACAACCACAATCATTGCCCTCAATATTGATCTCAATATCACTCATTTGATTGGGGTTGGTGCTATCAAAACTCTCAGTCTCACTACTATAGTGCACCTCAACAAGAACCCTATTCATCCTCTTGACTTCACTATTACTCTTGAAACCCATCGAGTAAAGGAAGAAAAAAGAATAAGGGAAAATAGATTAAATGTCGAATAGAAAAAGAAAAGGGAGAAAGGAAATTACCTAGAAAATAGCATGCTTTAGAGATGAGGTGCTTGAAATTTAACCTTAGGGCTTAGAGAATTGACCTGGAGTAGAGGAAATGGAAAGAATTTCTATAATAGGTAATTGACTATTGGAGCATTTAATTATTGATTGCCAATAGCACATGTGATTCGCTTCTTGGGGACATCGAACAAAATAACTTTTTGAGCCCCCAACCTGATTTCATTGAGACTCACAGAGTGAGGGAACTTATGTTGCACCCCATGATAAGACGTTAGATTCGACCTCTTGAGCTTAGTAAAGTTGAACAACCGTGAAGAGCACGATGCTATTCTTGTAGATATGTTGGCTTAGAAGTGCCTACCATTAACTACAGAACATGTCAAAATAACAAATGGAATGTCAGAGGTTAGGGACCGAGCACTGAGATTATTGTTTAGCTAATGTAATTTGAGATTCATCGTATTTAATGCTATCCCCTTAGGAGCATCCCTCACATTAAATGCGAAGCCACGCGTAGCACCACTCCTTGCCATCTTTGAGTACTATTCAACAAAGGTACGTCACCTTGGTCATGTATATTAGAAGACCACATTTGCCATCCAAACATGAATGAGAGTTTCATTGAGGAGAGGGGTAAGTGTAAAATCACCTCACTTGACAACTATAAAGCCTTATATCAAAACCTAGACTCAAGTATGCAATCCACACATTCTTACCTAACATTTCCTACCTATTTCCTTTCATTAGCTCGATATTAACTTAAACTTTGTAGGGCTTTTGTCGGGAGCATTTTCAGTGAGCTTAACATTTGTTAAATGTTACAGGTTAACCAATTCCCATAAGAACGTCTAAACTAGATCCTCTCAATTTTTGAACCCTACTAAGATTTGCTTTATCAAGTTGTGTTGGGATAAGGGGATAGTATTGAAATATCAAACTTAAAGTTAACCCAAGTTGATACAAAATAAAAATAGATCAACCCTAATGCAATCCACAAAGAATCAAGTCAAATTTAGGCAGACCTCATTGTTATAAAATTATTCAATAACTAAATAAACCTAACCAAACCTAATCCAACTTGATCTATATATTTCACTTTTCATATTTACAAACTACTATATTGTTAGAATCATAGAAGTAGATGAAAGAATATAAGAGGAATGAATTATTCATCTTCATTGATCTTAAAGCTTTGTATTACATGTCTATATATACACAAAATATTGAGCTGTGAAAGGAAAACATAATCAAAGAATTTATTCTAATTACAATCAATCACCATAATTAAATCCTTAATTATGATAGTCAATCAATCACAATAGATCACAATCATAATCAAATCCTAATTATTATAACATCCCTTTCTCAAACTCAAGATGGTGTAGTTGAAACCAACTTGAGTTTGCCCACCAAAGTATGAAAGCGAATAGAGAGATGTGGCTTCATGAACAAGTCAGTAGGTTGGTCAAATGATTCAATAAGAAGGACATATACAGTATTGTGAACAATGTACTAGTGCATGAAATGACAATCAATCTCTATATGTTTTGTTTGCTCATGAAAGACATCATTGAGAGCAATTTGCTTATCACTTTGACTAGTATAGTAAATAGATGTAGTAGCTTTCTAAGGAATATTTAAATATGAAGGTAAACAACAAACCCAAAGTATCTCAGCAATAGCGTTAGCAAAGGTACGATACTCGCTTTCAATGCTAGAGTAAGAGGCTTACTCTACCAAGAAATAAGAGAGTTGCCAAGGAAAATGCAGTAACCAATATTGGGAAGTCGATTTATTGGACACTAACCAAATCAGCATCAGGATAAGCTCAAAATTTGAGGAAAGAGTCCACCGAAAAATGAAGGACATGAAATAAGGTGCCTTTTACATAGCGTAAGATGTGAAGAACGGCAGCATAATGAGTAGAATGAGGAGATAACATGAATTAACTAACTAAATGCTGCATAAGCAATGTCTAGATGGCTAACAATAAGAAAATTGAGGTTGCTAATAAGTTATCTATAAAGAGTAGGATCTTGAAGTAAATTGCCATCCATTGGAGTGAACCTCACATTGGCTTCAAGAGGTGTATTTTCTATCTTACTATTTGTGAGACTAACCTTAGATAATAGATTAGAAGCATACTTAAATTGGGACAATGAGATACCATCCTTTGAGGTGAGAACTTCAAGGCCCAAAAAATAACTAAGTGATCCCAAATCTTTTATCTCAAATTGTTCAGTTAAAAACTGCTTAGCTTCTGTAATATCAACTAAATCATCACTAGTGATAATCATGTCATCTGCATAGAGAAGTGGCAGAAAACATCCCAGTCTATCTTGCACAAAAATAGTGCATTGTCATGTGGACTAAGAGATAAATGGATTTTGCTAAGTGTAGTGCTGAACTTAGCAAACTAGGCTCATGGAGTTTGTTAAAGGTCATATAAAGCATGGCGGAGACGACAAACTTTGTTAGGAGGCTATATATACACTTTTTCTTTTAAGTCTCCATTAAGAAAGGCATTTTTGATATCTATTTGACAAAATCCCCATCATTTAGTAGCAGAAATAGTTAGAAATGTTTTAATACAAGTAAAATAAGCTATCAGGGCAAAAGTTTCTTCATAATCAATGCCATATTCCTGCGTATAACCTTTAGCAACAAGTTGAGCTTTATATTATTTGAAAGATCTATCAAAGTGTGTTTTGATCTTATAAATCCACTTGTAACCCACAAAAGTCTTGTTAGAATGAGGATCAACCAAGTCCTAAGCATGAGTCCTTTCAAAGGCCAATAACTCTTCTTGCATAGCTTGTTGTCAATGAGAGTTAATGGATGCCTCTTTATAGGTTTGAGGCTCATGTAAATCAAGCATGGTAGAGAAACAATGGTAATCTCAAAGATATTGCGGGGGATTTCTTATTCTATGAGTATGAATAGAAGGAGGTAGATGATCAATTGAAACAGAAGAGACAAATGGTTCGTCAAGTGCTTGAGCAGGATCTACAAGTGAAACTTCATCATAAATAGTCAAATCATCAGGCATATGTGAAAACTCAATATTAGACTCTACTTTAAAGTCACTGGGAAAAAGTTCAATTAATGAGTTAGAAAAAAATGGAGTGGAAGTGGGTGGGATATACTCAAATTTAGATAGGGATGATAACTTAATGTGTTCTTAGAAAACCACGTAAAAAAAGATTGACTTAATTTGAAATGGGATCCCAACAATGATATCCTTTTTGTTATGCCCCATAGCTAAGAAATAAACAAATACGATCAAGAGGCTTTAATTTGGTGTACTTATGTGGTTGAAAAAGAACAAAATAATCACAACTAAAGACTTTGAGAGACTTATAATTAGGAGGATGCTATAAACACATTTGAAAGGAGACATATTACCAATTACATAAGATGGAAGTTTGTTAATATTGTAAGCACTAGTTAAAGCTGCTTCACCTAAAAACATTATGAACAAAAAGAAGAGATAATCACGACACGAATAAAGTTATGGATATGGCAAAGTTTGTGTTCTGCTTGACCATTTTGCTAAGATGTTTTTGACCATGAATATTGAGAAAGAGTACCAATGTTAGTAAGAAACTTTAACAATTTGGAATCACGGTATTCCATGGCATTATCATGACGCAAAATTTTAATGGTTTCATCAAATTGAGTTTTAAACTGAAAAAGGAAGATAGATTAGGAACCAATAGTAAAACCAAAAATAGGCAAAAATAAAACTATTAATCTCCTTCCCAAAGATCAACTACAAGCCAAAAATTAGGATTAGAAGGCCAAAAATTACCTTTGATGAAAGAATTCAAAGGAACAAGATCACTCTAAGGACTCCTCCAATGGATAATCCACAAGGACCAATATCTTGATCCAATTGCTCCCCTTCAAAGGCTCCAAAAATGAGAAAAATGTGCACATTTTTTCACCACTAGAATAGCAAGGTATATGTTGAAAATCAGCAAAAAATTCAACTTTTTGGTCACCAATTGTAGCACCAAAATCAGCCCGAGAATTAGTTCACCAATGAACTCTAAGTTCCCCAAATGTTAAACCTGTAATGTTAAGTCCACACACCTAGGATTAGCTCTCAATCAACCTTACTTTGCTAGAGAAAAGAGAAAGATGTTGATGATAGGAATAGCAGTTTTTGGAGGATGAGAGAGAGAGAGAGAGAGAGAGAGAGAGAGAGAGAGAGAGAGAATTTTTGTTGTGGTTGTTCAATACATGAATTATACCACACTTCACTTTTGGAGTAAAAATGTGAGGAGTGCAATATCAAGTTCAAGTGGCCGGTCACCTATGCTTATATAGGAGAGGATGGAAGGCTTCCATCACGCTCTCTATGCATGGGTGCCAACTTGCCAACTTGCAACTTGCATTTACATTTAATATGCATTTGCATGTGCATTTATATTTTATCTCATGAAATGAAATGTTAATTAACTTAATTCAAATGGACTCTTCCATTTGATTTCCCTTCAAAACTTAAATTCCTCATTTAATCAAATTAACTTTTTAATTTAATTAATTTAACTTAACTCCTTATATTAATTAACTTAAAAAGTTAAGTTAGCTCTTATTAACTTAAAGAGTTAAATTAGCTTAACTCTAAGTTAATTAACTTAACTTTAACTTAAGTAGAGTTAGCTCTTATTAACTTAAACAGTTAAATTAATTTAACTCTTTAACTTAAAGTAGAGTTAGCTCTTATTAACTCAACTTTAACTTAAGTAGAGTTAAGTTAACTTAACTCTTTAAGTTAACTTAATCTTAAGTAGAGTTGAGTTAACTTAACTTAACTTTTTAAGTTAACAAGAACTAACTTAATTTTGTAAGTTAATTTGACTAATCAATTATCATATGTCACCAATTAAATTAATTCCTTAATTTAATTGGCTTAATTTAACTCTTCAAATTATTTTGATTAATTTAACACTTAAATTAATCAAGCTAAAATTACCAATGGATAATTAGTTAATTGCTCTCTCTCCTTTATTAAAATGCCTAACATGAATTTAGAAATTTCCTCTATCACATACAAGCTTCCTTAGGCTTTTGTGTGTAACCCATTAAGTTCATGCATTCATTGAACATGGGCTCACAATTTATTGTTATATTTTAAATATTGAAATATTCACTTTCATTTAAGCTCTTTTAAACTAAAAATTCTTTCAATTAATCTCTATTAATTGAATAACGCCCAATCTCTATGGTCGATGTCCAGCAACAAGTCCATGAAGCCTAACTAATTATATGAATGAATTATATCTTGATGAACCATTATAACTTATGTGTACCATATAAATACAGTCATTCCATCTCTTATCTCCTGAAAGAGGCCTAGGGCATAAAATTTGTCGGTTCCTTAAAAGCCTTAATAACTATATCTCTATGTCCAATATTTGACTCCTCTTTGTGACCTCAACTTTGAAAAACTCCTTTTTCAAATTGTCATACTACCTTGAACAAGAATTTTTTGGAATCGATCATTATAAAATACATAAAAGATATACTCGATCTTTACAACAAAATGAGAAAACAAATCCCTTCTTTGATCTCACAAACCTCCATGCTTAAGTGGCTCATGCCCAATGTCAACCCCATTTAACTCGCTACGTAGATAAAGAAAAGTCAAAGTGTAAAGATCTAAACGCAAGGTTACTATAGATCCTCAAGTCTAAAGACTAATTATATGTACTATTGTAAGCTTGAGAACTTGCCACTGCTGATATGCTACTATGGCTATCTAGTAGATTCTCTTGGCGAGCCTTCAGTAAACTTGTTTTCTAACAAGCACCAACCAACATGCATCCATGTCTAACATAGATTGCCTATAAAATAGGATAATATCTAACCCTTTGGAATATGCATTGTTAGTACTAGTCTATTTGAACCTTAGATGTCACTTCTCATAACATTCTACAACCTAGAATATTTAAAATCATGATCTTAGAGACTTGTTTCATGATCATCATCATATGTGTGACCAATTCTCATAGTCTTGCATGATTTAAGAGTTTCAACCAAATACAAGTGAAGTACAAAAGATATAAGATAAAGATGGCCATTTTATGGAATATCATTCAATTAAGATTGTATCACAAGTGGAGTAGTTTTACATGCCAATCTAATTAACTTACAGGCACTATTCCAATAATCGTCTATTTGCCCAAAAGATAATTCCCCATAACCTTAAAGTTCATATTCTCAAGATGTCTTAAAGATCATTTTGCTTTTAGGGGTTTAGATAGTAGATTTGCTATATTCTCTTCCAAGATATCTTTATCCACTTGAATGTTACCTTTATTAATAATTTCAAATATCAAATGATAATGCATTAAATGTGCTTAGATCGTTGATGAGATCTTGGCTCTTTTGTTTGTGCAATGGTTATATAGTTGTCACAACAAACAACTACTGGCTTTTGTATGTTAGGCATTACATTCAACTTTTAGATGAAGTTTTTCATCCAAACATCTTTCTTTACTTTGTCCAACACCATAATATTTTTCGCCTCAGTGGTGGAATTGGCAGTGGTGTCCTATTTGGAACTCTTCCAACTCATCGCATCATCATTGATGTAAAATAGAAATCCTAAGGAGGATTTAAGGTCTTCTTCATCAAATGGAAACTAGAATCCAAAGACATTTCAAGTTTTAATTCTCTATTACCGTATATTGGAAACAAATCTTTAGTTTTTTTTAAGTACTTCAAGATTGATTTTACAGCCATCTAGTGACTTCCACTGAAATTGGATTGAAAGTGGCTTGTAACACTTAAAGCATGTGTTACATCCAATCTAGTACATTAAACAATATACATTATGTTCCTTATCGTGGATGCATAAAGTGTATGGGAGATTCTTTCTCTCTCGTCTTCAATCTTAGGGGCTATAGACTTGGAGAGATAAAGACCATATCTAGTAGGGATAAATCCCTTCTTAGATTCTTCTATACTAAACCTTTTTAATATCTTGTCAATGTATGCGATTTAGGAGAGCCCCAACGTCCTTTTTGATCTATCTATATAGATTTGTATTCCTAATACACAAGATGCTTTTCATAGAGAATTGCAAACATAACCATGCTTTAGCACACTCTAACATTTCTCTCTCATTTCCAATGAAAAGAATATTATTGAGATAAAGCATAATAAACTGTATCAAACTCCCACTAGCATTTTTATACCCACAAGACTCATACCTATTTTTGATAAAGCCAAATAATTTAACTATTTTATTAAAATGTATGTACCAACTTTGGGATGCTTGCTTAAGTCCATAGATGGACTTTTGGAGTTTACAAACCTTTTGCATATTCCCTTTGGATGTAAACCTTTGTGGTTGCTCCATATAAATTTCTTCTTCAATGTTTCCATTGAGAAAAGTGGTCTTTACATCTATTTTCCATATTTCATAGTCATAGCAAGTAGTTATGGCAAACATTATCCTAATGGACTCAGGTATAGTGACCGATGAAAAGGTTTTCTCAAAGCCAATGCCAAGTATTTGAGTATGACCTTTTATTGCTAGTCTAGCCTTAAAGGTCATCACCTTTCCATCCACTCCTAGCTTTTGCTTGTAGATCTACTTATAACCAATAGGTTCTATACCTTCCAATAGATCTACTAAAGTCTGTACTTTATTAGATTATATGGAGTTCATTTTGGATTTCATGGCCTTAAGTCAATGTCTTGAATTTATGCCCACTATAGTTTCCTCATAAGTGCTTGGATTACTATTAATTTGCCTCATCTCATGAAAAAATTTGAACTTTTTGGGTTGCTTCTTGATTCGGTCTGACCTTCTAGGAAGTTGTGTGTTAGGCTTGTTTTACTCTTTTATTGTATTACTTGTGGGATAGTATGATCGTTTTGAACTTCATCAAGTTTTACAATGATGTTATTTCTTTCTAATAGAAACTCCTTTTCCGAAAAGATAGTATTCCTCGAAACAAACACCTTTTGTTACTAGGGATCGTAGAAATAATAACCAAAGACCCTTTTAGGTATCCCATTAACTTGCACAAAGTAGATCTCATATCCAACTTGTCTCCTATTAGTTTTTTAACATACATGAGAGAACCTCAAACCTTTATATAAGATTAAGAGGGTGCTTTGCCATGCTATACCTCATATGGTGTCTTTGGCACTGACTTTGAAAGTACTAATTAAGTATCTTCGCTGCCATTGTTAAGGTGAATCCGAAAGGGAGATAAGGACATTAGTAAAGCTCATCATGGAACGTATCATGTCCAACAAGATATTTTTTCTCCTTTCGGCTACTTCATTATGTTAGGGTATGCTGGGTGGAGTTCATTGTGAGAGAATCCCATTCTCTTTTAGATAACTTAGGAATTCAGTACTAAGTATTCTCTACTTCGATCCAATCGAAGAGTTTTGATACTAAGTCTATAATGTTTTTTTACTTCATTCCTATACTCTTTGAACTTTTCAAAAGCTTTGAACTTGTACTTCATAAGATATAAATGTCCAATTCGAGCAAACACATCGGTGAAGGTAATGAAGTAAGAATAACCTCCTTTTGCATTAACTCTTAGTAGTTTATATACGTCTGTATAGATCAAATCTAAAAGAGTTGTGGATGGCTTTGTTTGCCTTACAAAAGGGGTATTGGTCAATTTTCCTTTTAAATAGGATCCACAAATAGGTAGATCCTCTAATCCACTATATTTAGTGATTTAAAGGTTATTAACTTATTCATCCTATTCTTAGAAATATGTCCAAGTCTTACATGCTAAAGGTATGCATTTTTTTGGTTATCTAATTTTTTTATTATTTCATTAAATGTGCATTAGTGATGGTGGAAAATCTAAAATGTATCATCCTTTATATATTGTACCAATAGCACAAAGGTACGTAGTAACAAGGACTTAGTACAAGCTTTAGAATCTCTTAAGTCTAATTTATTTTATGCCCTCGGCTTTGGCCGCAACTCTTAATCTTTTTTCATGGCAGTGAATCATATTCCCATCACTAAGATTTATTCTTTTTTCTATTCTTTGTAACAAATTACAAAGAAGAGAACCACATGCTATATCAAATATCCATGAGGAAGCATTTATCCTTAGGTGCACTTCAATAAACAACTCACCCTACCCTATGGTTAATAGGCATCCTTGAACTTGAAATTTTAATAACTCAATATGCCACAATAGAAATAAATTGTATCCTTTTATCCTCTATAATCTTCTTGATTCCACTAGACACCTTAAATGTTTGTTTCCTCTTGAAAAAGAACCTTTCTTCTTCTTGCCCCTTTCTACTTGTTTTTAAGGCTTTTAGAGTGGGAGGAGAAAGCAATCATTAAATGTTTGCTCTTGTCATGGTTGTCTCCACTTAGACCAACACTTTGGTTAAATAAATTAGGCAAGGATATGATAATCAAATCCTCATAGAGATCATTGCCCATTACTATGTCCAACTTGAAGAGTTTCTCAACAAGTTTAATCATTTTTAGACCGCAATTGAGGACACACCCTTAGTTATCCTAGCTTGAAAAATATTCTTTGACAACGTAAGCCTCTCATACCTTGTTTGGTATACAACTCTTGCAAGCAATTGACTTAGGTATGTGTTCATAAGACTTTTGAAGTTGATAGATGCCATTGTGAGACTATGGACTAGGAGGTGGTCCTCAACCCATTTTGTGAACATTTTACGTGTCCCTTGATCCGCATTAATCCCTATGGAACTAGGAGCACCTTGAAATAGGATACACATATATTTATTTCTTAAAATCTAGAACAATTTTAAGGTTTAGTCAATCATGGTACTTTGGCCAGATTGATTTCCAATATGATGCTTAGTGGATTTTTAGCTATTCTTGAGATTTCTCAAATCTACTTGAGCGAAGAAGAGAATATAAGCATTTGATCAAATTTGATATTGAAAACATGATTATGGTTTTTTAAGCATATTTTTCTCTAATTATTTTGTCAAATTTTTACCCTATTAGGAATTCAGGAAATCACATTTCCTAACGAGTATCAATGTCTAAAGGCCTCACTTATGGACCCTCAATTTGTGAGACATCTATTCATGATCCTAAGGTAGGCAAATATTGCCAATTGCATCTCTATGCAACTTTTGATGTGTTTTGCCTTACTTTTTGTATAGACCTATAACTTGTGCGACATCTATACTACTAGGTGTTAAGTCGGATCTACCAATCAATTTTTAATTATAAACTCCACTATGGCATTCCACAACTCGTGAGACAATGCCATAGTAAGTTTTAAATTAAAGTGCATCATATGCCAAGGAAGTGAACGTAGCATATGCCAACACTAAATTAGGGTAGCATCACATGTCATCTCCTATTGGTAGAAGGCTTGGATTAATTAAAACTCATTTTAATTTATTTTTGATTTGACTTAATATTATTTTATAAAACTTAAACTCTATAAGTTGAGGGTTTTTCTTTCTTCGAAAGATCTCATTAATATTATCTTATCTTATTTTGGTATTTTATATCACAACCATGCATTTTATACATCAATAGAAAAAAGAAAAGCATAAATAAGTAAATACGCTTAGCATGCTCCTAGAGTGGGATGACCATGAGCCTTAACCAAGTAATGCACTTAGAGCTATAGGTGCACTATTTAGTTGATCTTAAGTGGGTTGAATAAATTCTATCTATTACATAATATATCCCATACATTCATGTGTCTTCAAGCCTCCTTGATCCTTTTGGCCTCATTTATCTCCTTGCAATATTTACATGAGAAAAGAAACCCTCATCCCTAAATTTCTACTCTCATAATTTTTATAAGGTAGAAAATTAAGAGGCATGCAAGCCCCAATATAATAGAACCCTTTTCAAACAACTTTGAAATAGATAAAATCAATTTAAATGCCTTATGTTCATTCTCATTCATCATCCATTCAACAATCAAATGAACAATAATTAAGAATTGATATTCAATTAATCTAATTAAATGCTTATCTTATAAACAATTAATTAATAGGCAGAAATAAGCATAACTCTTTATACATCTCATTTTTGCACCAACTTGAAGAGTAACTTAAATTTGACTTGAAAAACAAGAAAAAATGTCCAACATAATCTTGAGTACTTACACAACAATTATGCATCAAAAGTGTATGGAAAAATCAAGTTTAGGAAGGCAAAAATGCACAAAATCATAAATCAGTCACACTTAGGTAGCCATGGGTGAGCCTACTACCCAACTGGCTGCCCAAGCAAGCTGCATGAGTGCTATAATGCCTAGGCTGCCTAGCTAGGGGATGGTCAATCGACAAGGCCTTACCATAAGGCACCTAGGCTACCGTTTTACCCTATTTTTGTTCTTTTACCTAAAAACTCTTTCAATTAATCTCCATTAATTAAAGAGCACCCAATCTCCATGATCAATGTTTAGCAACAAGCCTATGAAGCCCAACTAATTAGTTGAATGGATTATATCTTAATGAACCATTATAGCTTATGCTTACTATGTAAATACGGTCTTTTCGTCTTCTATCTTACAAAAAAACCCTAAGATAAGATATTTGTCGGCTCCCTAATAGCTTCAATAACTGTGTCTCTATATCTAATGTTTGATTATCCTTTATTACCTTTATTTTGGAAAACTCTTCCAAATTGTATACTATCTTGGGCAAGATTTCTTGGAATCAATTATTATAGATTACATAAGAGTTGCCCCCATTCTTCACAACAATGAGAAAATAAATCCCTTCTTGGATCTCACAAACCTCCATGCTTAAGTAACTTATGCCCAATCTCATCCTCATATGACCTATTACGTGGTCAAGGAATAGTCAAAGCATAAGGACCTAAACATAATGTTACTATAGATCCTTAGGTTAAGGACTAATTATATGTATTATCATAAGCTTGAGAACTTGCTACTACTTATATGCCACTATAACTATCTAGTGAATTCTCTTGTTCTCTTTCTAGCATCTAATAAGATGCATCCATGTCTAACATAGATTGCCTATGAAATGGGGTAATAGCCAACCCCTTGGAAAATGCATCATTAATATACGTCTGTCCAAATTTTAGATGCCTCTTTTCATAAGATTCTATGACCTAAAATATTTAAAATCCTAACCTTAGAGACTTGTTTCAAGATTATGATCATATGTGTGACCAAGTCCCATAGTCTTATAAAATTTAAAGGCTTCAACCAAATGCAAGTGAAGTATAAAAGGCAGAAGATGAAGACGACCATTTTATAAAATATCATTCAATCAAAATTGTATCACAAGTGGAGTAGTTTTACATGCCAATATAATTGGCTTGTGGGGCACTATTCCAACATAAATATGTTGGCAAAATTAATATAAATTTAAGGCAATTCAGATTGATTTTTCATGAAAAATATCCACATGAATCTAGAATAATCATCAACAAAAATCACAAAATACTGTAATCCATTCATATTGGGCATGGGACATGGTCTCCAAACATCATAATGCATTAACTCAAAAAGAGAATTAGAAACACAGGTATTATTATTAAAAGATAAAGTAGGTTGTTTTGCTTGTTAACAAGTAATATAATCTAAGGTTTTACTGTTGACATATCCTAACACACCATGAGAAAGTAAATGACGAAGTTTACTTAAAGAGCCATGACTAAGACATTGATGGCATAATGACAAGGGAGCATTGGCAGAGACAGCATAGATGGGAGATGTAAAAGATGAAGAGGGAACACATTTACGGAGATGAGTTCAAATAAACGTCCAACTTTACAACTAGTTTTGATGATTTGTCCTATGTTGAGATCTTACACACAACAACCAATAGGAGAAAAATTCTAATCATTACCATACTCACACAATTGACCAACAAAGATAAGATTAAAATTTAAGGTAGGAATGAGAAAAGTATCACATAAAGAAAGATTGCTTAAAGAGATAGATCCTTTATGACTAACATGTATAGTAGATCCATTTGCAATTTCAGTGGAAGAGGAGTTGGTGGCAGGAGTTAATGTAAAGAAAGGTTAAAAGAACGTGTCATATGATTACAGCAACCAGAGTCATAGTACTAAGAAGAGTTACCTAAAAGGGAGGCTAAAGCTGTAGAAGTATTACAAGTTGTAGCAACAAGTTGCCTAATGAGGTCTAAAGATCAATAGAAGAGGAGCCGGGTAACTCTGAGTTGTTTGCAGAAGTAATAAGTTAAAACACAAGCTTGAAAATTTTTCGGAATATATTTGATTCCTTCTCTGAGGACGAGTGGGACAGTTTTCAATAAGATGATCAGTCTTCTTACAATACTGATAAAATACTAAAGAACAATTCTTGGCAATAAATCTTTTTTTATGACATTTGCGGCATTCAATTGTAAGGCATTTGAAAGCTAGTAAGGCACTAAGATCTAATATCAAAACTTCAAAACATGAAAGTGACTAATGACTACAAGCTAAAAAAGGATCTAATCATGCCTAAAATTTAGATTTAGATAGAGAATTACCTTAATGAGCAAATTCAATGAGTAATAAGTAAACGCTTCACTGATTCCAGAATTGCTTGCTAGTGGCACTACAAGAAGATTGCAATGATTGCCCTATTAAATAACCTCCAAAAATTATGAAAAACATATATGGATCTATCCAACATCTTTAAGAACTTCCAATTAAAATTTTAGATCAAATTTTCTTTTGGAACTCACTGGAGAAAATCTCCAAATCGGACCCCATGCAAGTAGATCTCCAAAAATGAGCAAGTCACACGCCTTGCCTCAATTGAAATGATCCATACACTAATGAGATCTTACTAAATCTCTAGTATATGAGATGGATTAAGACTAGAGATTTGCTAATGGTAGAGGCCAAATTTTGGGTAGGAAGAAGAAGAAGCTTTCAACACATGAATGCTAGCTTGCAAATGGTTTTGGAGGGAAATGAAGAATCTAATTCTTCACACCAATAAGCATATGCATGGCCTCCTCTCTCTATATCTATATATAGATGCTAAAAATGTGAGATGCCAAGTTGGCATCTCACAATGCATGAGGGAGGGAGGTGCCGGCCATATGGGGTTGCCAAGGTGGCAAAATTTGAATTCAAATCTCAATTAAATTTTATTTTCATCTTAATTACATTTTGAATTTTATTTCAAATTAGTAAAGATGCCATCTCAAATCTCATTTGAGTCTTCCCTCCAAAATTCATTCTTCCTAATTAATCAAATTAAACTCTTTAATTTAATTGATTATCCTTTGACTCAACTCTTTAAGTCAAACTAGCTTAACTCCTTAAGTCAAATTTGTTAACTTAACTCTTTAAGTTAACTTGATCAATTGATGGCCATGTTGGCACCACATAATTAACTCCGTAATTATTGATCTAATTTAACTCTTAAATTAATTAATTAATTTAACACTTAAATCAATCAAGCTGAAATTGACCCTCAAACTTGGCCCCAAAAATTGGTCCATTAGGAGACACCATTTTCTAACATCTTAGAAAATTCTCTTCATTAATTAAGAAGCTAATTGTATTTTGTGTGTGATCTAATAGATTCTACCATTAATTGAACATGGGTTCACAAATCCTTGTAACTTTTGAATAGCTTATTTTCATTCTATTTTAAAACTCTTTTTAAACTAATTGACTCAATTCAATTAATCTTATTAATTGAAGAGTAGAAATCTCTATGGTTGATGTCCAACCTCAAGCCCGTAGAGCCCAACTAATTGGCCAAAATGAATATTTTGGAAAACTATCATCACTCTACGAGTGCCAGGCAAATATGGTCCTTTTGTTTTTGATCTCCCAAAAGAGGCCTAAGGTAAGATATTTGTTAGTTCCTTAATAGCCTTGATACTATATCTCTATTCTCAATGCTCAATCCCTGTTGTGTGACCTTACCTTTGAAAAACTCCTTTTCCAAATTGTCACACCACCTTGCGCAAGGATTTCTGAGAATCAATCATCATAGAACATATTAGAGATGTACTCGCCTTTCAAAATAGCAAGGAGTCAGATTTCATCTTGGATCTCACTAACTTTCATGCTAAGTTTCTCATACCTAATTTCAACCTGAAAGACCCGCTAGGTGGTTAAGAAAAAGTTAAAGTATGAGGATCAAATACAAGGTTATCATGGATCCTTAGGTCAAAGGACTAATAATATGTACTAGCATAAATAAGAGAACTAGCCATTACTGACTTGCCACTATGGCTATCTAGTGGATTGTTTGATGGGTCTTTAGTGCCTTGTTCTCTAACAAGTATCCACTAACATGTATTGTATCTCATACAGTTGCTCATGGAACAATGCAATCTCCAACCCTTAAATTTATGCATCATTAGTGCAAGTTTATTGAAATCTTAGATACCCTATCTCATTAAATCTTATGACTTGGAAGATTTAAGATCACAATCATGTGAAACTTATTCCATGGTCACCAAACCAAGTCTCACAGTCATAGGTGATCTAAGGGTTTCATCCAAATACTAGTGAAGTGAAACAAAGCATAAGATGAAAATGACCATATAAAGAATATCATTCAATCAAAATTATATCATGATTGAAATAGTTTACAAGGCTAATCTCATTGGCTTGTAGGGCACTCTTTCAACAATCTCCCGCTTATCTTAAAGCCAATGTCTTGTAGCTTTGAGACCCATCTTCATACGATGTTCTCCAAAGACCTTTAGCTTTTAGGGGTTAATATAATGGTTCTACTATATTCTTTTTTGAGGCAACTTTTATCCACTTAGTCTTCACCTCTATTAATTGATATCATATATCAAATGGTAATGCATTTAATGTGTTTGGATCACTGATGAGATCTTTGCTCAAGTCCTAAATTATTTTCTAAAGATAATCATAGGCTCATGCATGCTAAGCACTACATCCAATCCTTGGATGAAGTTTTTATCCAAACACCTTCCTTTATGGTTTCCAAAACTACAAAGTATTTCACCTTAGTGGTTATCTAGGCCATGGTATCTAGTGGAACTCTTCTAACACACTATGCTGCTATAAGGCAAAATATGTATCCAAAAGTGGATATTAGGTCATCTACATTAGATTGGAAACTAATATTCAAAAACTCCACGAGTTTCAATTCTCCATTGACGTATACCAATAACAAGTCTTTAGTCTTTCTCAAGGATTGTTTTAATGGTCTTCCAGTGACATTCACCAAGATCGGATTGGAACCTACTCATAAAGCTTAGGGAGTATGCCACATTTGGTCTTGTGCATTGAACGGCATACAATTATGCTCTATGTAGGTGATGCATAAGGTATGTGGGACATTCTGTATCTCTCGTTGACAGTCTAAGAGGCTATAGACTTGGAGAGACAAAGATCATATCTTAAGAGGAGGAATCCCTTCTTAGATTCTTCCATACTAAACATCTTTAGTATCTTGTTCAATGTACAAGATTTGGGAAAGCCCCAACTTCCTCCCTGTCCTATCTCTATAGATACGTATTCCTAATACGCTGGAAACATTTCCTAAGTCCTTCATGAAGAATTGTGTAGATAGTTATGCTTTAGTACACTCTAACAAGTTCTACCTGATTCCTAATATGTAGGATGCATTTCACCTCCTACGCGTTCTATGATGATTGAAGGAGTCTTTAATCAAAGCAGTGTGATAATTTGAAAAAGATATTTTCCAAAGATGAGGTCACAAACCAAAATAGAATATTATCAAGGCTATTATAGGGCCGACAAATATCTTACCCTAGGCCTCTTTCATGGATATAGGAGACGAAAAGACCATATTTATATGTTACGAGTAGAGCTAGAATGGTTCACCAAAAGCATCATTCAGCCAATTGTTGGGCTCCATGGGCTTAAGGTTGGACATCGACCATGGAGATTTGATACTCTTTAATTAATAGAAATTAATTGAATTGAGTCAGTTAGTTTAAAAAAGTTTAAACTAACATGAATATATGATATTCTAAAGTCACAAAGGTTGTGAGCCCAAGTTTAATGAACGGTAGAATCTAATGGGTTACACACAAAATCCAATTGGCAATCCTAAATATTGAGGGGAATTTTCTAAGTGTTAGAAGAATTCCAAGGTGGCTGAAAATTGAGGGAATTGGTTGACACAATTTTTAGTCATCTCAGTTTAATCAATTTAATTGTTAAATTGATCTAATCAATTTAAGAAGTTAAATTAAGACCAATTAAATTAAGTATTAATTTAATTTGGTGCCTCATGACTATCAATTGGTCAAGTTAACTTAAGGTGTTAAATTAACATGATTTAGCTTAAAGAGTTAAGTTAGTTGACTTAAAGGTTAAGTCAAAGTTTAATTAAATTAAAGTGTTTAATTTAATTAAAATGTAGAATTGATTTTGAAGGGAGATTTTAAATCAAATGTTCATTTGGTGCTGAATTAGATTTTAATTAGTTGGACATTTCATGAGATGAAATGTAAATTCCAAATTAAATTCAAATTCAACACAAATTAACATACTACTTGCAAGATGTTTGCAAGTTGGCATGCTTAAGTGGCGCCCCCACCTTAAGGAGGGTGTGATGCCACCTTGGCATCACACCATCTCCACTCTATATATAGATATGGAGAAGGGGTGGCCAGCACTAAAAAATTCACATATTTTGTGCATCTAAAAGTTATATCCAAAAATTCCCTCCAAAAGTAATTCTCTCATGTGTTGAGGCTTCACTCTCTTCTTCACCTCCCTCACCATTTTCAACCTTCAACCAAGCTCTCTTTCTTCTTATTTTTTCCAGCCGAATTAAGGAGAAAAGGATTGTCAATTGGTGTGTGGACTTTGGCATTAGAGGCAAGACGAATTTCGAATTGCTTGCTTTGGTGATCCTCTCTGTTCCAGCAGTGTGTTTATGGATTCTATTCGAGGTCTTGAAAAAATATTTTGGTTCTGAAATTTTAACTGGACATTCTCCATTGAGTTGGAGAAATTTTGGTCCATATTTGGCTTGAATCCGAGGTGATATGCCCAATCAAAAGTTGATCACACCTTCTTGCACCAGAAGCAGTCTGCTTTTGGGAAACGAAGCACTACTTCAAGTTTTGGTTGGATTCTGCTTGAGAGGTAACAATCTAACATTAATCCATTGTATAGGCATGATTTAGATCTTTGGATTGGTGTAATTTAAGTTTGATTTCAGTTTTTAAATGTTTTAAATTGTATCCATAACATTACACCTCTTTCAGTTAACTGATTCCAAATTGCTTCTGTTTGGGCAAGAAATTCATATACTGGTTGTCCCTTATCTTATTTCAAAATACTAAGTTCTTTTATAAATTGAAATTGATAGGAAAAGTCAAAAGTTGTATACCTCTTAGCAAGATGAGCCCATACCTCTTTCGGCGTATCAAATTGTCCAAATTGTAGATGAATACTCGGAATGAATGTGTTTTGAAGCCATGTGATGATTTGATGATTTTTGCTATCCTAAATCTGCGAACGTTCAACAAATTTCTCAGCTGTTTCAGTAGTATCTTTCTTTGGGTTGTTTATATCAGCAGTAACATACCTCCAAAGTTTATGTCCTTTAAGGAAACTATGCATTGCTTCAGATCAATGTCGATAATTAGTCCAATTTAGAATCACAGAAATAGGCTGAAAAATGTCAGGCTGGTTCGTTAAAACAGTATAAGATAAGTACATACGTGTAGTTTTTCTCAAAAGATAATGACAGATGTTCCAAAAACTAATACCACAATCGAGAAGATCTCACCGAAGAAAAACTTTGGTAATTGATCTGAATTGATCAAGAACCAGGCCTGTCAATGATCGGTTAGACCAGGATGAAGCAAGAACGATGATGGTGCATGGAACTAACCCAGACACCTTACTCCTTATAGATTAGAAATAAAAGAGAGGGTTCAAAAACCCTAAACCAAAAAATTTGAACTGTGGATATTCTAGCACTAAGCCCTAGGAAAGAACCACCCTAGGGCTGTGACACCATGTTAGAATCATAGAAGTGGAGAAGAGAAAATATAAGAGGAATGAATAATTCATCTTCCTTGATACTGAAGCTTTGTATTACATGGCCATACACACACACAAAATATTGAGCTGTAAAAGGAAAACATAATTAAGGAATTTATTCTGATTACAGTCAACCACCCCTTAATAATGGCAGTCAATCTATCACAATAAATCACGATCATAATCAAATCCTGATTATCTTAACAAATATTATAATTAACTAAAGGATTAGATCTGGTTTCTCCATTTAATATAAGATAGAGAAGAAATATAGTACGGTTCATTGATTGTAGAAATAGAGTACCCCACGCTTGCTTGAGGAAGGTGATTCTCATTTTTCTTCTATTTTGATTTTTGTTTGTGGAATCAAGATGCAAAAGGCACATGCATGCTCTTATCAAATAGAGAGACGGGCAGACATAAGATGGAAGGAGTGTCGTTGTCAACGACATAATTATTTGCAAATTGTTTGCCCCAAAAAAGGACCAAAAAGAGGTGTCATTGCATTCAAATCTCACGTTAGGATTGTCAACAAATGAAATTTTAATTCAAATATAATTTGAATTCGATTCAAATTTTAAGATTTTTATCTAATTAAAATATTCAATAAATCAAATTTGATTATAAATATTCAAAATTCAAAATAAATGAATCAAATACAAATTAAGAAATTCAATCCACCAAAGATTCGAATTCAAATTTTAATAATTTTTTATTAAATTAATACTTTTATGTATAATATTAATAAAGATTTTAAAATAAAATGTATATATTATATTAACTTAATATTTATTTCAACGTGTGTATTATGCTATTAATATTGAGTCCTTAATTTAAAAAATAAGAGGGATTTCAATAGAATATCAAACATAATAAAATATAATAATTCATCTATGTATTAGTATAATGTGAAATACGAATTTAGTAATCAAATATTTAACTTTTGAACTAATATATAATAAAAAAATTATTATAAATTTAAATATGATGTAAATTTACTTTATAAATACAATATTTTTGTACAATCCCAAAGAAGAAGAAAAAATTAAATCAGGTTGAATATTATTTTTTAAATTTCAGATATCCATCGAATTCGAATATAGTACCAACTAATAAACATTCTGTAAGATTTCAGGTGAAATTTGAATATGAATTTTGATAATGGAATTCAAATTTGAATATGATTAATTCGATCTAAATCTGATCTATTGACAACCCTACCATACATTAGTATGCCATATCTATTTTCTGGGAAAATAATAGCAACTACATAAGATAAACTAGAACTACAGATCATACAATTATTTAAAATAGAAAATCATCCGACATCCAAGGTCTCCAAAACAGTTCCCTTAAGCTTCAACTTTTGGTTTTAACCCAAATTTCTGTCTAAAGTATCATCCAACATCGAAAGGAAGCTGAAACGTTAATCCTTCAGCTGTCTCCAAAATAGTTTCCTAAAGTTCCAACTTTTGGATTTGTACTTCCATCTAAAGTAGGGCATTGGACGTTGCGGGACTAAATCTTCGGACTTGGATCTCTCCATGACAACCTGAAAACAATCATTCAAGTGATCAAAGTATTCATAAAGACCTCTTTTGAATTTTTTAGTATTTTATCATATATTCTATTTCACTTACATATGTATATATATATCAAGTATAGCTGATTTATAATCAAGTGTTTTTATAAGAAAATATTTAACATACTTTAAATTTCTTATAATATGGAATAACATATGAAACATAAATAAATTTGAATTGTAAATGTGTATTTTACCTTCAGGAACAAACCATGCATTGGATCACAAATGCTACTTGATACTAATTATAAACAAAATACCATTTGCGTTCAAGATTATTACCGTCTTTAGGTACTTGAATTTTCCGAGAGTTGATTGTTTTTCTTGGGAGTTTATGAGTTACGTGATCTCCGGGTCTCCATGACAAGTCAAACTGGTCATGTATATAGGGTTAGCCTATGACTGCAAAAGGCCATACCTTACTGTCGGATATCTGCGATGAATGATTGGTTCCATTTCTCATTTCTACTGGTGGTTCCCTAACACGAGGATTGAGAAACACCAGAAACTTGTGTTTCTCACCATTATCAGCTCTGCTCAGATAAATGACATCGTCACATGAACAATTATTTATAATCAACAACGATAATGAATCACACTGGGTTTCTTTTCCTGACGACAGCAATATCCATTGGCATACCGTACAGATGCATTCCGGAAGAAAGTACCCTCTCTTAACCTAAATATATCGGGAGCAAGTACACTGTACAGTAGCAAGACATGATTGAACATCAAATGGCAACAATGTATGAAGCAATTTGTACTTAAAATGAGATTTACCTTCTTATGTCCACCTCTGTGTCACCTGCTTGTACAGGCGTCGTCTTCGAAAAGAGCAAATTGCATAGATTAACTCCAGCTATGTTGAGAGTCTCAAGGAACTCTACACGGGCTCTGAGTGACTCTTCCCTGGATAAAAATTATTACAATTAGAACCTTGGAAGTTAGAGGATTATTTAATCTATGAATACCCTGATAAGTTGAAGCTGTGCCAATAGTTGCGCAAGTGAACATGTGGTAATGAATCTTGTAAAACTTAAGGTAAAAGACAAATAAACGTGCATGCAAATTTTTGAGGAACAAAAGAGGATTAAAGACAAACAGCTCATCACATTGTATGCAGACTATCATGCTCTTCCCGCAACAGCTTTCTTAGGGAGAAATATCAAATCCTTCTTTGGGCAAATTGAAAAGATGTTGCAGATCCTAACGATTCAAACACAATAGTAGGCTTTAAGAAAGTGGCATAAGCCACACAATACAAACTGAAAATCAACCTACATTTAAAAATCATTGTGTTAGTTATATTGCAATGGTTATATGAAACCAATAAACAAAATATTACATCGATCAATCTACTGTTGTTTTCCTTCTCTTTAGGAAGGTACAGAGGAACAACCTGGTGGTTAAACTAAAAGACAACAGGTTCTACTACGAAGTGTGAGATTGAAGAGGACTGGTCAACAGATATTGATAGGGACATTGCAAAAACAAATAAAAGCCATTCTCTTTCTGAAAGGAGCTTAAAGTTCAATATCAAGTGAATACCTGTTTGCTGAAATAGTGAATATGTTCTTTATGTTCAGTTGCACTTCTGAACAATCCTCCTTCGAATATCTGAATCGTAAGTTTGAAAAATAATACACAATCCAAGAGATCTACATTGAAGAAGAGCATGCATTGGCATTATTAATATAAGTAATGCACATAAACCAGAGTAACCAGGCAATGGTTGAGTATTAACACGGTAGGTTCTGGATATAAGCACAATTAGCCTTGATAAGCTTAGTCCAAGGAAGCCATGTTTCCAATCCTAAAGAATTCTTTTGGGCACAACAAAATGAATAAAAGCTTGAATCCAGAAAAAAAATTGCAAAGATGAAAATGGTTTGACAGTAAAAATAACTTCCATGTTTCGGGAAACTTTTACCAAGCCTCAACCTTTACTGGTAAGTATATTATAATGTAACTTTAAAAAGAAAAAATCTCCAGCGTCCAGACCTGTTTGCTAAAAATTTTCCCTTCCACAGTGCCACATGTCGTCAATCTGTATACCATGACATCCTTCTTCTGACCAATCCAGTATCCACAATCCACACACTGATTGTCAATGCTGCAAAAGTTTTAAACAAAGCTAAACATGTTCTTAAAAGGTGTTCAGTATGATAATGTGAAGACAAAGACAACGATATATCTTATCAGTTATCAGCTATTCTTCGATATATAAATCTGAAAGAATTCTCAATATGAAGAAAATATAAATCTCGAAGAAATTGTTACGGATTCTTTCCATTCCAAATGTTACAGTTAACCATAAGACACTATAAATTCTAGCCTTATTGGAACCATTTTGATCTTCTTTCTTTTCCTTATCTCATGCATGTAATGAGTAGTCCGTCTCAAGGCTTATATAGGGCCCCTATAAAGCCAAAGCCATCCATTTTATAGTTTTTCATGGCATAATATCATAAAGTTTTGCCCCTATTTTATAGAAATTGATGGAGGATTCCCTTAAGAAACTTGGTCTGCGCTAGTAAAATTATTAAAAAAATAAAATAACCTTGGATTCCATGCTGGATCAGCAATAATTATGCGGTCTGCATTAGTGAGTGTGAGGCCCAATCCACCAACTCTGGATGTCGGGAGAAAAATTGTGGCTGCATTACCATCTTGGAAATCCTTATTAAAAATAACAAATAGATAAATAAAAAAGCAAACTTGAAACAAAAATCATTTCAATTTACTAAGATGAAGCTAACCTTTATGATTTTATATCTGTCACCATTTTTTAGTAGTGCCATCCATCCGCAAATACTTGTAGTGTTTGGAATCAAGGCATCCTGAGTAGCGTAATATGTTTAAAGTATCAGGAGCTTCAACCAAACCAAGAGACAAATTTGAGATGCAAGTGACAAGTCAGCATTGGTAAATGCAGGAGAAGGAAATGGAAGGAGAGTTGAAGGCAAAAGGTAGAGCAAATTACTACTTACCCATGTATGAAAATTGAAATTGACGAAAAATGCCTATGATAAAAACATTTGCATTGCACCCCCGTATAAATTTATAAATGAATCGTTCTAACTCCCTCTGTGACGCGGTGTAGTTGAGTCACGTGGTTTTCAAGGGGTTAATGTATTCTGGCACGCAAATTCTCCATTTGTCCTTCATTAGTTAGCGTATAAGGGCTACCATCAAGATGCACTTAAACTTTGTTGTTCTTCCTTTTTAGTTTTTCTTAATAATTAAGCCCCTTTTCCTAGATTCCAGCATGTTGTTTGTGTCATTTCACATGCTTCTATGTGGACTTTGAATGACATTCTTCACTTAAATACAGTGAAATAAATTTAAAGGAAATCCAAGGCCTCATTTCATGGAGGAAGTATTGATTAATTCTTGAAATATTTTGAAGAGGTGTAAAAGATTTCTTAAACTGGATTGGCTGTATTTAGCAACTAGATGTTCATTTAGGGCCTAGAGCTATTATTGATAGTAAAAAAGATGAGGCATTGAGATCTATTAGTGTAGCCAAAGAGGCAACTAGAGCATGCAATACACATCAAATTTTTAAATTTCTGGGAATTGCATGCCACCTTAATGAGAATTTTTCAGTGGATGATCTATTTGTTGCAGGAAAGAATTCTGATTCATCTCTGCTAGTCCCTCTAGTGATGTGATGTTAGTAAGGGGAATGGTGATGTGGGCTCAATTATGACACTGAGGAGCATGTGGACTTGGTTAAGTAGATCAAGATTAAGGAGGACTATTGTTATATTCTTGGTAAGGAGTATTGTTGTTTGATGGTGGAGATGTTGAAGGCATATAGGGAGTTGTCATTGAAAGCTCATCCTGATAAGAACAAGGTAGAACAAAGACGCCAGGATTTGAGGAGGCATGTAAGTGTTTGAGCGATGATGGTTTGTGAAGACAATGATCACATGGGCTTACTAGATAAGTTTGAGCACTGTCGACAACATAATGTCAGGCAAAGGTGGAGACAAACTAAGATGAATTTGTTGGTGATCATTTTGATCCTAATGAGATCTTCAGGGAATTCTTTCATCAGCATTACATGTTCAAGAATACTCATGTTTACATACCAAAACAACTAAAGCTAGTGCTTGTCAAAAAGCGTGAGGTGAGGGGCTTGATAGGGACTGTATAACACTCGACTAAAGAGTGAAGGGAGAGATAAGTGCCAGCATAAGGAAGCCCAAACCCAATAAGGATCAAACAAGCATTAGCACAGATCCTCTTTCTGGGAGTATCAGTTTCAGACTCGATCAATTGTTGGGGTTCCTGTCTGAGCTGGGGCCTCCCCTGGTCTATCGAGGCCTAAGAGGTGCGCGTTTAAGGATATTAACGTTAAGATGGTCAATACTCAATACATGCCTTATGCCTTCTTATTGCAAGTCTCTCCGTGCCTTCCTTGGTTGTTCTGATGTGATTTCATGTGATTTCTGCTTATCTGCCTTAATTTATGGAAAACGCTGCTCCTAGCAACAAGGGATTTTGTTGATCCTGAATGGAGCCCATTGTTTCCATCATCGTGTCTCCTACTTCCTGCCTATCAAACACTCCGACGGACCAGCCAAGCCACCAGTACACTTAGAGGAGTTCTCTTGCTGTCTCCTCTTCTTCATGCAAGCCAGTCAGCTATAGGATCTCCTTCTAAAAGCGACAGAGTTAGGGCATATCCCTTATTTATTGCCCTTAAACCTGGCTTCTGTCTCCCCCGATCGTCATACTCGTGGTAGTCCATAGCTCACCCTTTAACTTAGAGTGAATGCCTCTAAGTTCTAAGATTACCACTTTCCTTGGTCATTTAGTCACAGAATTTCTTTTTCCCGAAAAAATGGATCGGATGCTTTCTCTGTGAACCCTCGTCATTAGGATGCAGAGGTTGAGCTAAAGATAGAAAGAAACAGAAGGGAGTGATTCAGGCCTCAGACACTGCAGAGCTAGGGCTTGTGAGGAGACCTCCTGCTTATATGGCACCACTAACAAGGTTGGTACAAAGACTGCTCCAAGAAAATAACACAGGATCCTTATCTAGGCCTCCATTAAGCCTCTATTAAATCAATTTTTCGCATAATCTGGGATCATCTGATGTTTCGCCGTTTAATTGAACGAGTAATTACTCCTAAATTAATTTATTTAAGAATCTTAGTGGAAATAAAATCCTCAAATTTTTAGCTGAGTGCAGTATGATGTTACCACAATAAAACTATGCATGAAATCTATGTAGGAGGCCATCGTCACTGATTGAATCAAAAGCTAAATAATCATGGGAGGCCATGAGCTTCATTACTAAATTTATGGTGGACGCAAGAGATTATTTTGCCTATTTTAATTTTCACAGGTGATGAATTGCATTCACCCATAAAAGACGAAAAAAAAAAGACTAAAACCAAACAGTAGGTACAATTTTTCTTCTCTCTTCCCCTTTTCCGTGGTAGCAGCTAGTTGAATTACTATCCCCTTCCAAAAGCAGAGGACACTAGAGGATAAGGTTGTAAACCTATAGAAAGAGAAGAAAGTGAACAGGCTCTAAGTTCCCAAACCTCGAAGAGTTGAAGTTGCTAACATTACTTTCTAATCAGGAGGAAGTTAATCAATACTCTTCTCGCTTTAGAGGTGTTTGACTATGTTTTATTTAAAAAAATTTTTGAACAACCATGTATTATAAAATATTTTTTGAACCTATAATATGTCAAAAATTAACTTAAAAAATAAGCTCTCGAATGCTGGAGTTTATGGATATAATTCATATCAGAACTAAAGGAATATACTCTAATCTAAAGAATAAGATAGGAACTTAGAATCTTTTTTTCCTATAGAGAAAAAGAAAAAAAAAGAAAAAGAAAGAGCTTATAAGATTGTATAAGATGCTTCAAGAAATTTATGAATTCACTCAAATGCCTCCTAATTCAAATTAAGAAGTTTTTTCTTCTAGGATCTAAGCCTCAAGTATTAATTTTGTAATTGAGATCTTGTTTTTGACTCCAACAAGATTGTCAACACATAACCATACTTTTATATGTATGAAAAAAGTAAGGTGTCCTATTACCACATAGGGACGCAGGACTTGATGAATGCCAATGAGCGAACCCACTCAAATGCTCTCTTAATCAAAATTAAGAAGTATCTTCTAATAGTAGGATCTGAGCCTCAAATACTGATTTTGCAATTGAGACTTTGTTTATTCCGGACAAGGTTGTCCAGGCATAACTATGTTTTTACAAACGCAAGACAAAATAATGTGTCCTGTTACCACATAGGGGTGCTGGACTTGATGAATGCCAACGAGCAATTTAAAAACAGTAAATATTGGGAAGTATTCCCTTTTCGATGGATCTGCCTCTAAGGAGGCCTTTCAACATATTGCATATTTGAGTCAACATAAGACAACTACTCAGTTGTCAAAAAAGCCTTGTGACCAGAATCTTGTCAGCAACAATAGCTCCCAAACAACCTATCACATTCAGCTGTATTACATGCAAACAAGTGATGTGTGCGCTTTCTTGTACCAGAATCAGATAATGGGCAGAATATCAGCCAGCTCACACAAAACTAACCTGAATACGATCAAGCGTCTTCCGAGTTCGCAAAAATATAAGCACACTGTGCCCCTTTGGAACTAAATCATCCTGTAACCAATCATGAAATGAAAGGTGACCAGAATTTACATGCATAAATATATTAGCAATTGTGCTTCAGTGGATGGCCCTACCAGCAATGATAATATAAACAATATTTTGCAACAGATGTTGTGCTTCTCTACAATGGTAAATTTCTCGACAGCTGCTATGTGCATTGCCAATTCTTCAGCAACATCATCATCTTCTTGGTCCACAAGTGAGTCCATGCCTTTCAAAGTAGTTTCAGCAGCTCTTCTTGTCAATAGATGCCGATGATCACTTATTTTTTGCAAGATCTGCCTCCAAGGGGAAAAAGAGTATATCCTAGTGGAAAATAGGTTCTGAAGATTTGAATTCATCCCTTCCAAGAAATCTTGTGCAGCTTTTCTTGTCAATACAAGTGGACGGTCACATATATTGTTTCAAGAACTGCTTCCAAAGGAAAAGTATTTTCAGACATACTCAGTCTAGTTGGATTATTTTCTTCCATGAGTATAAGATAACGCCATATCTTTACATCTGCTGCAATACATGAAGATATTCAATTTTAACAGTTTCCAAAATTAAATAAACAAAACAAGGACACCTCAGTCATGGCAGTATGGCACTTCCAATTGGGGGTTGGGGGAGGGGCTGATTGGATGGGGGGCCATGGAGGGAGGATGGAATTTCGTCATTTCTTCTTATATCTAAAAGAAGCTCAGCTCAAAAAATTGATAAGCTGATGTAAAAAGCATCAAGGAACAGGGATAAAAGGGCAAGTTAATTCAATAACACCATTCAAAGATCATGAATTAGTAATTAGGACCTTTTGCCATATGTTAATACACATGTATGAACATATGAGTCATGTGTCTATTATTTTTATATTTTATTATCTTTTGGAGATATAATATCAACTAAAATAATTATTTTTACAACTACATGATTACGATGATCAGTGTCCTACAGAAAAGAAAGAAAGAAATATTCCTGTAGGCACATTACCGTTATTGCAGCAAGAGTCTGTCCACCAAACACCGAGATGATACTCTCACCCTTCAAGACAGCTTCAGACAATTTGCCCGCAAGAGTCTGTCCACCAAACACTGAGATGACCATCTCACTCTCAAGAAAGCTTCATATAGTTGGTGCCGGATTGATGAAATATGATAGTTTAACTTTTTTCAAATTTTCTTCAGAAATAATCTGAAACAGAACATGTTGGACGCAAACCTGACACAGAGTTTACCGCAGCCATACAATAATCTCATTCTTCTGGGGAAGTGTAGTGTCGTGACAGAATACTTCACTTTTCAACCGTCTCAGAAAATATGGACGAATACAGTCTCTCAAGTCCTGTCAAAATAACATAATACAAGATTTAACAAAGAATCAGATCTGATATGATAATCCAAAAGCAAGATCGAAAGATTTTATTCAATTAAGAAAACAAAACTTTTAAACTGTTGTGAAGTGCAATAAAGCATGTGATGGGTTGTTTGCATTTGTCATAACCTTCTGCATAGAAGTTCTTATCTATAAAATTTGTTCAATTAGAGGTTTCTACCAAGTGCCAACATAGGTTTATTTTTTTTGATTAGTACCAAAATGAGTTTGTATTTTATAAAATTTGTTCAATTGGCCAGCAAAAGAGCCAATTCCAGAAGCATAAAATCCTTTGCTGGCTCAAAGTCTATCCACAAAAAGAAACTAATTTCTTCAGCGAAATGACATGAACATTCAGAGCTAGCTCTTTTGGTGTTATTGCTTTTAAGACACTACAAATTCAAACAACGCATTCAGCTGTAAAGAAATTTAAAGTCCGAAAAATTTCTAGTATAATTAATGGCACAAGAAAATGATTTTTCAGGCCTGATATGCATCCCTTGGATAAATGGCAATGCTCAAAGTGAGCTAAAAGCAAAAATAACATATAGAGTGTTCTGAAGCATCCAGATCAAAACAAAATTCATAATGAATGGAGAAGGCAATCCTAAGTCTCATGGTATGAAAAGCATAATTTCAAATTTTGGAAATCAAGTCTTAACATCCCCCACTAAATAAATCCCTTGCATATGGAGATACAAACAAATTCAGCCCAACCAATAATTTGGAGTAACCATGGCAACAAGTCAGGAGGAAAAAATTTATTTAATGAAGCTTAATGAAAAGTTGGTCAAAACCTCAAGTCCTACTTCATTACTGCTTTGACGCACCTTATCACCAAAAATGATAGGTGAAGAACTGAGAGTCCATTTAGGCTCATATAGTTTTTTTGGAGAGACATACATTGGGGTTTAGGCTTGAATAAATTTGTTCTTAATTCCACCAAAAGAAAGAACACAGATTTGTGTGATCAAGAAATCAACGTTGCAACCCTTGAACCAATATGCTTACACATATTGGGAGCATTTTTCTCATTTCCTTTATTGATGGGGCTCTCATATTTTTTGTAAAACCTGCACAAATGTGTAAGAGGACAAAAGAATGAATTTATGCCAAAGTAACTCGGCTCAATAATGAACTTAGAGCAAGGTAAACCAATTACTCGAACTTGCCACCTAGCAGCTTAGGACAACAGAAATTAAATAATGTCTTTAGACGGCTTAATTTTTGAGCCAATTAAAAAATGACATGTGTAAATAATATATT